>JAFFST010040869.1:2971-21087 GCA_022414735.1 Noturus placidus
CATATTCTCCTGCTTCCTCCGCTGAAATAAAGTCCTTCTGGACACCGTTATGTGTAATGCGAAGCCGAGCTGGGTGAAGTATTCCATAGGTCTGAGTTTTAATTGTAACAATAGTTTTGCTTAATTAAAAAAAATAATAATAAATGCCTAAAAATATAAAAATGATCTGATAGAATGAGTAGCTAATAAATTAATTACTACTATTATTAAAAGTAAAATATCTAGAAATGTGCTGTCTAAAAAAAATTTTATGCCAAGAAATTTCACCAATAAAACCAATTGAAACATTAAAAATGTCTATGAGACGACATCTGTAGTATTTTTCTGAATTTATTTTACCTGATGTAATTACTTAAAGGGAAAGTCAAATGGTATAGAAATGGGTTGTCTAGTGTTTTTTTTTTTTTTTTTTTTTAAATGTCTAGCATTGTATGAGATACAATAAAAGTCGAACCAGATACGCACACCATCCCCACCATGAGTTCATAATCATAATATGCAGTAAACATCACTCCACTGGGCGTCCAATCATCCTTTTAATACCCGGAGTGCTTGGTCCCAGAGTTGAGCATCGATTGGCTGCGAGCGCGGTCGAGCCTCCTGCCCTGTTGGAAATAAGGTCAAGCAAACAGCAAGTCAGTGTAATTTATTTAATAAACAGGCAAGAATAACCCTTAACCTTTGTACAACAGTTAATTGGTGTCCTATAAGACAAACACCTTGTAACAAATCTCTCTCATGCGAAAAGCAACAATAAATCATAGTACAGTAGATCATTAATTTTCCTGGTGAAAAAGTGCAGTTCTTACAAATTCCTAGAGAACGGTGTTTTTAGCTTTTGTGAAATGTATGTGCGCGTATCTGAGCCGGCGCTGAAGTGGACCTTGACACTCTGTTTGTGGGTGGACTTTGAGTTCAGCTGTGATTGCAGAGAAACGCCTCTCCAAGTGTCTGCAGAAATGATGGAGGGATTATAAAGAGCAAGAGATTAATCTTCCTTTCTCAAGGTTTAATCCAAACTGTCTGCTGCAGACACAAAACTACTGCCATCCTCAAAGGGATTACGTACCTGAGGACTAGACCGAAAAATGTAAGTAACACCTCGTTCTTCACTTTCTCTAAATTCTCAAAACACACTCGGTGAACTTTTCCTCAACATGGATTAGATCTGGTTTTAATTCCAGACAATGACTAATCTAAATTACAACACTACCACCTCCTCCAGGGTCGGGGTTTCAATTCCTACCACGACTCTGTGTGTGCGGAGTTTGCATGTTCTCCCCGTGCTGCGGGGGTTTCCCTGGGTACCGCGGTTTCCTCCCCCGGTCCAAAGACATGCATGTTAGGCTGATTGGCGTGTCTAAAGTGTCCGTAGTGTATGAATGTGTGTGTGAGTGTGTATGTGATTGTTCCCTGTGACGGACTGGCATCCTGTCCAGGTGTACCTGGCCTTGTGCCCCATGCTCCCTGGGATAGGCTCCAGGTCCCCAGTGACCCTGTAGGATAAGCGGTATAGAAGATGGTTGGATGGATGGATGGACGGACAACACGACTACAAATTCACCAGCCAGTCACACATAATCTGAGTTTGGGAAAAGGGCAGACTACAAACTGCTTTAATATTATAATCATTATAGTATTTAAAAAATAATAACAATTGAAGAAAACAGAACACGCTATGTTTTTAACATTTGTCAAATATATTCCAGATTCATAAGTACAGAAGTTTCTTAAAGCCTGAATGCACTATTTATCTGAACTGATACATATTATTAAAAAAATAAATAAAACACTATGTAAAAGTCAGGACAAATCTTTTTGTTTGGAGAAATCCATGTATGGAACTGAAATGTATTTGCACATAATTTGTTTATTTCTTTTATTAACTTGTGATGTAAATGATTTTGTAATGGTATTAATAGTACATTAAATTGTAACACATGGATGCTCCTAAGAGCACACCCTCTGTCCCCGAATGCCTGATATTCACTCGACTTGCGTTACACTGTAGAAATTATAGGAATAACAAGGATTGTAATGCACTATTAATAAAACTATTATACCAATTTCTGGAAACATTGACATTTGCATGAAATTGCCATATTTAAAGTCAGCATGGCGCGAAGGTGTGACTCAGGTTGTTAATGGCTAGATATAAACCATGACCAACTTTGTTCAGTTTGATTAATACATGTGTTGTGTTGTATTATCACTGCTTGAAAACTATACTTGGATACAACCTTGTGGTTCTGTTCTCTGTGTCTTTAGCTGTGATCATGGTGGGACTGAAGCCATCTGATGTTCCTCCTCCTTTGGGAGTGAAGGTACTGAGTGCAGGTACAGCTGCCTGCATCGCCGATCTTGTCACCTTCCCTCTGGACACAGCTAAAGTCCGGCTACAGGTACGTACACAGGCACATGCACGCGCGCACACACACACACACACACACACACAAAGACACACATACAGAGTCCAGTGCTCTGCATTAGTGTTTAGTTTGAACTGTATCCTGTGACATACCATGTGAACCTTTTGAGCCTATATTGATTTGCAAAGTGCCTCATTAATTGCTTAGTGTCAGTGAAATAGATCTATCATATTCTCCTCGTGTCTATGCTTTCCTCCCACTTCCCAAAAACATGCTGGTAGTTTTTGGTACTATTAACTGCCTCTAGGTGTGAATGAGAGAGAGGGTGAGGGAGAGAGAAACATTGACAGAGAGGGTGAGAGAGACAGAGATTGTGTGTGTGTGTGCGAGTGAGAGAGAGAGAGAGAGAGAGAGTGTGTGTGTGCGAGTGCGAGAGAGAGAGAGAGTGTGTGTGTGTGCGAATGCGAGAGAGAGAGTGTGTGTGTATGCGAATGCGAGAGAGAGAGAGAGAGTGTGTGTGCGAATGCGCGAGAGAGAGAGAGAGAGAGAGAGAGAGAGTGTGTGCAAGGTGCCCTGCTCTCCATAGTGTATTTCCTCCTTACACCCAGTGTTCGTGGGATTATTATTGCCAATATAACATCATATTAAGTGCTGGGTTAATGGTGGTGTAGTTGGGATTATTAGTTGACTTTTACATCTTGAAACATGCAAAATGTTCCTTAATGTGTGCATGAAAACATTACATTACATTCTGCTGAGGCTACAAACACAGAACATTTTTTTCATAGAAACATCCTTTGACACACATACTCCATGTACAATATTCAATATTTAGCTAATAATCCCAGTAAAGCAGACTGTCCCGTCTCATGACAGAGATTTCCTACATACTCTCTGATTTGTGCCTTGTCCTGTTTTGTGTTCAGATCCAGGGTGAGAAGGTGGCAGTAGAAGCTGCCAAGAACATCCGTTATCGTGGTGTGTTTGGGACGATCAGCACCATGGTGAGGACAGAGGGGCCTCGGTCACTCTATAACGGCCTGGTGGCCGGCCTGCAGAGACAGATGGCCTTTGCATCCATACGAATTGGCCTCTACGACAGCGTCAAGAGCTTCTACACAGGAGGCAAAGACAGTGAGTGAGATTAAAGGGCAAACTAAAATATATACTGTATATATTTTATCGCTAATAATTATTCACACAAGAATGAACAAAAACTACATGTACTAGCTAAAACCTAGGGATTGCATTCATACAGTTTCCTTTTCCTGAATAGGTGGTCAAAATTGTAGGAAGGTATAATTCTATAGTTTATGGTTATTTTTTCTCTTCACATCAATAATATAACAACCAGGACATTTTAAAAACGGTCTCCAAGCTTTATACTGAAATCTACCAGAAAATTGTCTTTATGTCTTATTTATTAAGCCCATTCATTCCATCTACAGACCCCAACATAGGTATCCGGATCCTGGCCGGCTGCACCACAGGGGCGATGGCCGTTTCCATGGCTCAGCCCACAGATGTGGTGAAAGTGCGCTTCCAGGCCCAGATGAACCTACAGGGAGTCGCTCGTCGCTACAATGGGACCATGCAGGCGTACAGACAGATCTTCCTTCAGGAGGGCCTCCGTGGACTCTGGAAAGGTCAGTGGACTAATCTGTACAGAAACTGTATGTTTTATAGTGAGATAAGTAGGCATATTCACCCTGCTGTGTTTTTAACTGCACACTGTGTCAGTGTTCTAATGGTGACTGATGTTATTGACGAGAGATTCTCAATCGTGGGCATGGAATTGCTGCAGAGCGGATTTCTCTGTTTTTCTCGCTCTAAAACACTTAGCAAGCTATCAATAAGGCTTTCATCAGGTAAAATAGTGTGCTATTCCTTATTTTGAAAGCCTAAAATCATACAAAATTTAAACACATTTCCCTGTTTTCTCAAAACTCTCCAAAGAGGTTCTAATGGCAGCTGCTCGACGTTTAATATGTTACTATTTAGGATGAGACTTAGATACATTACATTTAGATACATTTATTCATTAATGAGACGCTTTTATCCAAAGCGACTTACAAATGAGACACACTCACACACCAATGGTAGCAGAGCTGCATGCAAGGTGCTAGCTTGCCATCGGGGGCAACTTAGGGTTCAGTGTCTTGCCCAAGGACACATCGGCATGGGATCACCCGGGCCGGGATTCGAACCACCAACCCTACGATTAGTGGATTAGTGGACAACCCGCTCTACCGACTGAGACACAGACTTGTACGGTGTTCTTATAAAGCTTTATCCACTTTAACTGAACCCTAACTCTGGAAAGTTGTGCTGTTCTTTCCGATTAGACTAGATAAGAATTTTCACTCATTTCTTCAATAAACATTTCAATAGTAAACATTTCTCAATTCACATATGTATTTTTTTTTGTTTGTTTTGGTTTTTAAAACAAAAATAGAGCTAAAATATGTGACCCAGATGAGGACGGGTTCCCTTCCGAGTCTGGTTCCTCTCAAGGTTTTTTCCTCATATCACATTAGGGAGTTTTTCCTCATCACCGGCTTGATCATTATGGATAAATTCACACACTTAAAATCTGTATCCTGTGTTTATATATTTCCGTAACGCTGCTCTGAGACAATGTCTGTTGTTAAAAGCGCTATACAAATAAAATCAAATTGAATATAGGGTCACCAGAAAACATATTTTCATGTGTTAATTCATATATAAATACTGCAAGTTCAACAACTTCACTTAGACTTCCATTAGAAATTTGATGTGTTGGAGTATTTATTTATGAATTGGAGTACAGGGAATTCAGAACTGCAGTGGTAAAACCTTGGATTAGACTATAAAAATGTCTAAATCCAATGATAGAGTTATAGAAACTACGATTGAAGCCTCAGGACCTGCTGAAATCGCATCACCTGTAGTACTGTTTTGCTGGATTGACTTCATTCATTATTAATGTGAAAGTAAATGAAAGTTTCCTCCAAAAAGCATACTGGTGACTCTAAATTGCCCCTTGGTGTGAATGAATGTGTGAGTGTGTGTGTGTATTCCTGCCTAAAACCAAGCATTGATGATGAAGTAAAGAATGAAATATTCTAATAATGCATTTTATTATCTTTCAGGAACGCTACCCAACATCACCAGGAATGCCTTGGTCAACTGCACAGAGCTTGTGTCTTATGATCTGATCAAAGAAGCCATCCTTGGACACAAGTTGATGTCAGGTACGTGTGTTTAAAAAGAATTCACTCAAAATGCTGAAAGGACTTACATGTCACCTATGCTTGTTGGGGAACAATGCTAATAATAAAACAGACATTGGGTGCATTTCATTATTAGCAATTCAGCATTTTTTCCAACTATTCCCAGTGTTGATCTGAGATCAGATTAATCTCCAAACCGGTCACTGGTTAGCACACACACACAGGACAAAGTGTCCGATACCAGTTGAAGCCAGTTTAATCGGCCAAAATCCAACAGCAGCCTCTGTTTAAGTCTAAGACTGATTGGCCAAAATACACACACCTCCTGTTCTCTATCCAGCCTATCCACAAGAACGTCGTGTGAGGTAGACAGAAGAAGTCTTTTATTGCTCCATTCAAGATACCTATATAATGCCATGTCGGTGTGCAGAGGTTTATAAGGCAACCTTTGTCACTTGAACTTTATCCTGTAGGTTATATTACTGATCAGGGTAAAAATGAGGTTACATAATGAAATAATTTTGATACAATTACATAATGATAATCGTAATGATAGTGGAATAGTGATGTGTATCCAGTCATCTCCTGTGGGCATTTTAAATTTATTTTAAAATTATTTCAATATTGAAGAATAAGCGGTAAGGTTTTTTTTTTTTTTTTTTTTTTTTTGAATATTTAAAAAATGTTTTTGAAATAATTGTGACAACACAGATATAATAATTATAAAAATAAATAAATAAAATATGGATTTAATCCACCCTTTATATTTAAACTGTGATCTTATAAACACCTGAACATACTGTAGACTACTTCTCTTTATTTGGTATAAAATGAGCTTTTAGCAACAGTCTGCTAAATTTTAATTAGATTGATTTTTTTTTTTTTTTTTTTTAAATGGGCCAACAGAAGTGGAATGCAAAAAAAAAAAAAAGCTTCTTAGGTGACTCATTGACTCAAGGACAAAACATGTTTTCAGATGTTGTCTATACAGATGTTCTCTGAAAATTTGCAGCATGTGCCAGGTATTGCTGAATGCTGATAGGACAGGGTCATAGGTGTGAACCTCAAAAACACTATTCTGCGTTATCAGCTTCACAGAAATACACCATTGCTCAACCTGTTAGATTATATAACAGCACATGGAGAAAGCCAAGCATGGATTTTCTATTCATTAATATTTGCCTGTGTGATTATGCAAAACTGGGGAAATGGATAGCAGATAGCATGTGCGTCAGCAGATAGATGTTCAGCAAGATTATCTTTACTGTGCTATAGCCACAGTTCCCTATAAAACCTGGAACCAGAACATGACTGCCTATTGAATAGTATCGATGGATTTGAATAAAAATGATAAGATTTGTTCAAAATAAATTTGAGCCCATAAAAGCTTTATACCTATTGAGTAATGAACTTAAAAAAAGTATCATTAGCCCAGAATGATAGTTTTAAGTGCAGGTCATACCAGTTTTGACTAGTATTAGCCGACAACCTAGCCTAGCTTGCTATCTAGATTACATTTATCATCATCATCATCATCATCATCAGTAATAAAGATGAAATAAAGATTGCTTTGGCAGTGAGGAGGTTGTTTGGAGGAAGAAAATCAAAACAAGAGGAAGGATCTGCTTGTATAATATGACTGTATGTAGCCACGGTTTAAATGAGACCAGTCCATGACAGATAGGCTACATGGCCAAACGTTTGTGATCATCAAACCCTTCACACACTGTTCCCACGAAGTTGTAGAATGTCTTTGTATGCTGTAGCATTACACTTTTCCCTTCACTGGAACCAAGAGGTCCAAAACTGTTCCAGCATGACAATGCCCTTTTGCACAAAGTTAGCTCCAACATCAGTGGAAGAGTGGAGGATATTATAACAGCACAATGGAGGACTAAATCTGGAATGGTATGCTCAACAAGCAAATATGGATAGTGTACTCCTCAACAATGAACATCTGAAAACAGATATTATCTCTGGCTACATTGCAAAGTTCAAATATTAGCATGAAAAGAAATTGATCAGACTGAACAATCGCCAACACCGCAGAGCTGCAACCTCATTATTAGTCACTCTGCTCTTTTCTAAAACGTTGCTCAAAACTATTTATCTAAACTATTAAGTATTGCTTGCAATTGTGCATTTTGCATAAACAAGAGTTTTGTGTAGCTTATATTATTATTATTAAAATATCATAACTCCACCTACTGTCTACCGTTGCATCACAGATAACCTGCCGTGCCATTTTGTCTCTGCGTTCGGTGCTGGCTTCATCACCACCGTCATCGCCTCTCCTGTGGACGTGGTGAAAACTCGATACATGAACTCTCCTCCTGGTCAGTACAAAAGTGCCATCAACTGTGCCTGGACCATGATGACCAAAGAAGGGCCTACAGCCTTCTACAAAGGGTAAGATAAACCCTCACACACATTCTTACTCATTTCAGTCTGTCCACCAACCAATCAAATAACCAGTTATAATAACCATTTTGGAATGAATAGTAATTCAATTATCATTTAAAAAAAATAAATTATTATTAAAGCAATTTTGTAATCAGTCTGTCAAGACTACTGTACATCTTTAGTTTTGCACAGGAGCTACAAGGCTAATGTAGATTTCCAAGTAACAAAAATCATCCAAAGAATTGAGATTTTCAATTCCTTGCGAGCTACATCTGGGTGTGATGGGCCATATACTGTATGTTTTTTTCCGAAATTCTATACTTTTCCAGAACCCTGGATTCACAAACATGTCATGTTTTATGCCAAATCGAGGTGAAATCAATGCCTGCTACAACCGAACCTCCACCAGTGATTTGGTTTCAGTTGTGGTGTATCTGACATTGGTGTGTTTCTGTCCATTTCCTTCTAGATTTGTGCCTTCCTTTCTCAGACTGGGATCATGGAACGTCGTCATGTTTGTGTCATTTGAGCAGCTGAAGAGAGCCATGATGGCCTCTAAAAAGAAGATGGAAGCCACCATGTAGAGAAAAAGATTGCCGCTCCCATGTGAAATGCACTGTCTCGCTGAACAAGCTGCCATTTGTGCTGCTGAAGGAAAAAATGTAACTTATTAGTCTGAACGCTCACCCTAAGCGTTACTCTATACAGCGTTTTTGAGAGAGATGAAAACATAGCCAGTTCATGTGTACTGCATGATAAGAATGATCCTTTCTCTCAGGGCCTGGTACGTGTGTGTGTGTGTGTGTGTGTGTGTGTGTGTGTAAAGCATTATGATATACAGGTCCAGTGGTGCTGCGGTAGCTGGTGGATGATGAAAAGCCATATTCTGCACTTTGCCCCCTTTTTCCCCCCACTAAACTACTGTGTATAATGTGGCGTTATACAAAACACTGCCCATAAGATGTCTTTGTTTTTTTTAAATAATTATTATGAATACAAATGAATCCTTTGTTTAAAAAAGGACAGTGTTTTTAATTTATATTGAACTGTTTACTGTATGTCTACTCACCGTTCAATTGTTGCAAGCTTGCAGGAGAAATGTGCAAGCCACACCGTAAGCTATGACGGCAAACAGCCTGAAACGTAGCCTAGCAAAGTCCATTTATAAAATAAATAAATATTTAGGTAAAGTACACTGAATGCTTTACAGCCTCTTGTTTGTTGTGTTCATTTGGGTCTCTCAACTCTATATCTACTTACCCCCTTCTTCCACCTACCTCAACACATCTTCTGACTCCCAAGTTGAACATATTTCAAATATAAAACAAGGCATATTTAACCACTTGTCCATTTATTAACATTAGCCATGTAGCCAGCTGTACAAAGCGACTGTAATACAGGGGACATTAGATACATAAACTCTGCTAAAAGCTAATACTTTGTTTAGTTTAGCAGACTTAAAGCAATAGTTTGGCCAAAATTTTTTTTTGACATTTTGGTGCAACATTAGTAGCCGATCAGATCAGCCAAGTACGTGTTTGGTGTCCACGGGTTGCGTCTTTAGTTTTGCATTAAAGTAATGAGGTAAATGTGACTAATATGAAATGAAAGCTAACTCTACAGTCCCTCGTCGTCTCATCCAAGTCGCTCATGTCGCCTGGACAGTAGATTCTCTGTTGGGCATGGCCTGTCCAGTTTTTTTTTAAGTTCTGTTGAGAACGGTAGTATCCAAAATGTACAGCATACAGCTCCCTATACGATTTATACACGGCACTTGGGGTATTTAAGTTTGATTTACATTTACAGTTAGGTTGCAGATCTGTACACGCCAACTCACCAGACGCACCGACGATTGCTGCTACTTCCTTAAAAGCTTAGATTTTTCTTCAAATGTCTCTGTGCACATTTAATATGAAGTCATATAGGAGAAGATGAGATTAAACCACAGTTATACATTTTCCTTCTATCTTTATGCATCAAACTAATGCATAGGGACTAACTGCAGATACTGTAAGAGATAAAGTTGGGAAGAGAAGAAACGTCGGACCACATGTGGCGATGCCGTAGTATTGGTCAGAGGAATCGGTCAAGCCAATCGTAATAATTGGAAATGTTGCTTGCTGCACTATCGATGAAATCATGGCTCCATATCACAATCACATGCCTGTCGCTTGCTAGTGTGGACATCTACAGTTCAGCATCATGCAGGGGTAGATTGTCGCATACTCGCCTCAAATTGTTCAGTATCCAACAGATTTACTTGGATGCTTTTCACTTTATGATGTTGCAGCGATAAATACATCAGTAGCTCCATCTTGAAGCTGCTTTTTGTCTTCCTTAGCACATAGTTTGGTGCTACTTGGTGCAAACAATGCCTCAGGTATGAGGTCCAAACTCTACAACGATAATGCAAACAATGCTGACAGCTAAATATCTTTTTTTTTCTTAGGAAAGTGTGGGCACAATGCTAAAATCAGACACTATAAGGTTCACTTATTTGTTAGCAGACACCAAAAAGATTATCCCTGATTTTTAAAAAAATATTAATAATAATTTTAAGCCAAACTATAACTTTAAATTGAACAAAAGTACCATACAGCATTTTCACGGTCACCGATTACAAAGTAACACATCAAATATATAAACAAACCGTTAATGTCGGTTATAAAGCTAAAGTAGTGTTCGGTAAGGCTAAACGTTTTAGCAAACGCATTAAAACATGCAAAAACCCATTGAGTTGTCCATGTGCCAGACAATTTAACATACAAGTTTCAATTGGATCATATGTGACTTTCCCTATCATCATAAATATCAAATTCCTGAGATGAACACTGAGGAAACCGACAGGAACCATAAATATAACTCAAATTTCAAGTATTAGGAGAATTGTTAATCATTTGAAGTATGTCCAAAATAAAAATCCTATTAGTAAGTAGCGGTGAGAATTCAGCTCTACAGTATAGTATTGTGTTCAGGAAGGATCTTCAGGTTTATAAATCTGCTACTTGTTACTGTGTTTAAAAACAGGAAGCATACGAGAGGGATGTGCTTCAAAACTATTATTCAGTCATCTTTTTCGGTTAAATCAGTCACAGAACAAAAAACTCAGTCATCTGGGCATTTTTTAGATTCAAGCTTTAAGATGAGGGAGACCTCCGGCTCCAGAAGGAACCCTTTCACCTTGTCATGGAACTTCTCTCTATAGATGTTAAACTCCATGATGCTCGCAGGCTTTTCTTCCACCCAGAATTTATCAAATTCGTATGCCAGGTAACCTAAAAAGAAAGAAACAACACAAAAACATCTCGTTTGGAAAGACGTAGCTCAGTGGTTAGTCGTTCTTGATAAGGGCCTGTACCAAATGCCGTAAATGCGTGTAATATATTTATAGCAATACAGACAATGCTAAAATCCACAAAAGACATTTTTTATATTTTTGGACGTTAGCATTAGTATCAGAATATCATTAAAAGGTTATTATAGCATCACACGGTTCAATTCTCCATCAAAATGCAACATCTGTTTTGTTTTTTTAAATCAGTTTTTTTTTTTAATATTTCACTACCTTTTAAATAACAAAATAACATTACTATAGAATTTGTTGCATCAAGTATGTGTTTAGGTTATTTGTAGTACGAGTAGGCACTTGTAGTAAGGTATTTGTAGTACCAGTACTGTACTACAAATGAGTAAATATCCCTGCATAATAATTATAACATAATGCCTGCCGGCTGTGCTTCAACGTTCATCCAAAATAACATGCTCAAAGAGTCGACTCATTTGCCAATGTAACATCACTAGAGTGCAGCAGTGAGAAAAGCTGATTAGAATAGTGTAGGCCATACATTACTTGGCATTGAAAACAGAGAGGTCTTCATAATACAACTTCATGATACAAAATACAACTTCATAATACAACATAGAACTTGGGGGAATCCATGAATGAATGATTAACAGTCGAAAGGTATGATTTTATCCCAGTTTAATTTTGAGGGCGGCTGTGGCTCAGTCGGTAGAGCGGGTTGTCCACTAATCCACTAATAGTAGGGTTGGCGGTTCGAATCCCGGCCCGGGTGATCCCATGCCGAAGTGTCCTTGGGCAAGACACTGAACCCTAAGTTGCCCCGATGGCAAGCTAGCACCTTGCATGAAGCTCTGCTACCATTGGTGTGTGAGTGTGCTCTCATTAGTAAGTCGCTTGTAAATGTAAAAATGTAAAAATGATATTTCTGTAAAGCTGCTTTGAGACAATGTACCATTGTAAAAAGCGCTATACAAATTGATAAATTTATAAAAACAGCGATGAAAGTTAAACCTTGGAGTTGAATGCAACTTCGGTGCTATTTAACCGAAGTAACTAAACTGCTGAAAATTATTCATTGAAAAAAAAAAGGAAAGAAAAGAAACCCCACACAGATAGTAATCCCATCCATCCACCCATCCATTTCTACGTCACTTATCCTACTGGGTCATAGGGAACCTAGAGCCCAATCCAGGGCACATCGAGTACACCCTGAACATTGGGGGCCAATCCATAGATAGTAATCTTTAACACAAATTAAGAAGAACAAAAATAGATGGAAAATTATACAATGAAGCAATATTTTTTTTCCTCTAACAATTAAGGGGGAAATAGTGCCATTTTTTATCCCAGCTCTGTCTAATAATTTTTGGCCTCCTGATTAGCTATCTATCACGCAGTATACAGAAGATGGGTTGAATTCGTCTGCCCCGCTTTTTAGTTTTGCTAAAAATGTAATATTACTGTTTCGACTGCATTTCCATCGAATGGTGTACATAATCGTGCCGCACAGAAAAGTAATCACTCGGGGTGTTTGGTTGTAATCATGGTAAAAACATCTGTGACTTAAAAAAATAAGCGTAACTTTTTAAAAAGACATAAAACGGCATAATGTAGCATTGTATCCTGGGTAAACGTGTTGAATTGCTTAATGAATGAAGCACACTGCTTGTTTACTGAGGGTGAGCTGTAGTCGTGCAATATATTTCATTATTTCTTTTTTACTTTATCTTGTAATCTAATATCCCATTGAGAAGTGCTTACATCCCCCACAATCCCCCCCTCGGACCGCAAAAGCCACTAGGTCACGCGTATGTAAGACTAGTAGGGTTTACAGGTTAATAAGCTGACTCACAGTAAAGCTGGTGGAAGTGGTGCATGTGCGGTTTCCCTGCAACAGTGTTGTAGAAGTGAGGCTTCAAAGCACCGCCTCTCAGCAAACTGTAGGCCATCTCAGTCAGGTTAATACCCACTATGGCGTACGAGTACCTGTGTGGAGAAAAACACCAACCGTTTGAATGTAATATTTCACTGAAGTCTGAAAGAAAACAATACATGTTAGGGGAGAGCCTTTAATGTAATTAAATAGGTAGAAGGCTAAAAATGGTTTACCCCAGAGAGGGATGGTTGGCATGGGAGAGGGCGTGCCGTGCTGCTTTATTGTAGTTCTCACTGAAAAACCTTTTTTGATCAAACACACACACACACACACAAAAGCATTCTCAAAAGTATCAAAAACAACCATGTATAAATCAGTTATGTTCAGTTTGATTATTCTACTTATTACCGCAGATATTTCTGATGTTCTGAGACTTACACAAGGTTTACCAGGCCAAGCATGCCCATCCCTCTGAAGTCAGTCTTTGGGTCGTCACCCTGAAACCCGATGTCGCCCCACTGCTTGGTGACTCGGGATTCCAGCTTAACAGACGGCATCAGCAAATCCCACAACTAAGCCATAAAATCATTAAAACAACAATGTGGTTTGTTTTAATATTGTTAGTTCTTCTTCTCAAATCACTTAAAATATTTCAAAATGTTCTTTTATTTACGTAACCGCCCATCTAAACGCCGTGGTTTTCCCACCTCTGAACCTCTTCTGATTTTTAACCACTTCAGAGATGGTCATGGGAACAAGTTAATTATTTTTTAAGTGACAAATACTTACTTTCCATTTATTAAAGAGCATGTATTCTCTGCATACTGTTAAGTTTATCGTCGCCAGAAAACAAGTTGGTTCTTATCATCACTTATGGTAACGCAGCTCGAAGCAGTTGTTCCCTTTGCATTATTTTATACTTGATGTGTAACTTTACATTTCAAATGAAATTCTGCTGATTTCAGCACAAATTTGTTAACGCAATAAAATAAATATATATAACTGCAACAGATTTTTGAGTCAAGACGAACAGGACAGTTGACCTACATTTAAAGTCATTTCTCTTTTTCAACTGCACAATTAACAAATATATTAAATTCCTGTTACATAAAACCAGATTTTTTTTATTTTGAGTTTTGACTCATTACTATGATTTTTGGTTTTTTATTCCCATCTATACTACCGGTCAAAAGTTTGTGGACACCCGACTGAAATGTTTCATGATCTTAAAATCCTTTTGATCGGAAGGTGTGATTAAATGTTTGAAATCGGTGCTGTAGACAAAAAATATAATTGAGTCAACATATTCATTTCTTTCATTACAAAACTAACATTTTATTTACATAAAAATATACATATATATATACATACATATACATACATATATATATATACATATATATATATATATATACATACATATATACATATACATATACATATATATATATATATATATATTTAAATGGATGACTCAGAATAGCAGCTGATAAGTCTCCATCATAGGTGTGAACTCCTTTAAAACTGTTTAAAAAGCATCTCAAGGAAATTCTTCAAGAAATCGGTTGAGAAAACGCCAAGAATACATTTCTGGAAATTCTAGGCAAAAAGGCCGTTTACTTTGAACATGCTACAATACTAAATAATTTTTGATTTTTATCACAACATAATTATCATAGTTCCATGTGTTACTCTAGAGTTTTGATGACTTTATTATTCTTCTAAAATGTGGGAAAAAAATAATAAAGAATGAGTGTGTCTAAACTTTTGACCGGTAGTGTACATTCACTCCTAAACACTGAACCAATGCATGATGCCTGTGCAAACAAATTCTTTCGAATAATCATTCATCCAGCATACAGCGGGCATTCACACCGACCAGCGCCGCAGTGCCTCTCAGAGCTGATGAAGTATAATCGGCGGCTGAAGGGTCTGTGCTAGTGCTTGCCATTGAGTACGACACTTAAGCCTCGGCTATAGAACTGGACTCTGTCCAGTGAAAGAACTGCCAAATAAATAAATGTACCCTGACTTACTTTCTGATAAATAGTGGAATTCATCATCTGCACAGAAAATGTGTGCCAATTATACTTTAAATCACAGCAACAAATTATACTTTAAATCTTATTATACTTTAAATCTTATTATACTTCCTCTTATTATTATTATTATTATAGAAATAATGTGCCAGACCAAGGCTCACAAATTCACAGGTCAAACATCACCTGGATAAACGCACTCCATACACCAAGTAACCACTTCGAGAAGCAAATGCAGGTCTTTTTTCACATCTTGTGTCCCTGATCCTTTTCGACTTCTTTTTCAGGTGAATTTTATCCATGTTTGGTCTGACTGCTGCTAGGGCTGGGTGATATATCGATATAATATCTATATGGCGATAAATGACTTCACAATACACTTTTCTGAGATATCGTTGGTATGGTGATGTTTTTTAATTAAAAAAAAAAAAAAAAAAAAAGAAAACGTTTTTAATGCCAGATGCCATTGATTTGAACAGATGCCACTGATTTTACTTTTTTTTTATTTTAATTTTTTAACATAACCGTTGACTTTGTAAAGTAAAGAATCATAAAACTCAGTTGAACTTTTTTGAGTATTTTACTACTGTTTTACATCTGGTTTGTTTATTAAATTATATATTGTAGAAATGTCCTAGAGTATTGTGATAATATTTCTGTCATAGCCCTAGCTGCTGCTGTATCTGAGAAATCCTGCATTGCCGTAGAAAGGGAGGGGAAAAATCACAGTAATGAATCGGACTGAAGGTAAATAAGGATCTCAAAAATCACACACCTTAAGAAGCATTTTCTCATGTTCTTCATTTTCCGAGTCAAACGTCACTGTTCTTAGCTCTTCAACTGTCATGAACAGGGTGTTGTAGCCACTTATTTGTATGAGGCACTGATGAAGATTCACCTTAAACCTTCAATTGAAATAACAATGAGTATCAACATCAATAAATCACTAGCCTTTGAAAACAACATTAACACCAAAGTGTGACTGAAGCTAACGACGCTCTCAGTGTCTCTGAAAACGAGATCTATAGTAGTCACACTTACTTGGGATCTTTCTGCTCTTTGATATTCTTCTCTTTCACGATTTGTGTCACACAGCCCTCCACTGCATCTTCCTTCACATCCACAGCATCTCGCAGCACCTGAACAATACAAGGCATTTAATACAGTCTGGGAGAAGTCACTCACACTGTTATAATCAACACTACAACGTGATGTTGCAGGGCTAATGGTCTGTATTCAGAATGGACTGACAAGTTCATATGCAAATTTAATTTAATTCAGGCCTTTAAATATATATATTTTATAATTAAAAAGGTAAGAGTCTTTACGTACTTCATAGGAACATTTTAAGTAATGTATTATATAATAATAATAATAATTGTTAAATAACAAAAAATTAAAAGATAAACCGGTCCTGCTCAACAGTCGCACGACTTATTAATGAATATGGCATTTCTTTAATAAGTTAAATGTAACTTATTAATAAGTTACATTTACAGATCGGTTTTAGTTTATTTTTTCCCTCTGCTGAGATATAAATGTCATCTTTGAACCAAATTATCACTTATTTTGTGATAAGATTGCATGTCTTTCTTTAATCCAAGCACATTTCCCAGCCAACTAAAAAAATAAAAATAAAAAAGCACTGGAAACATCATCCTTGTACACTAGCTGACCTGAAGAAAAAAAACAAACAGAAGAAAAAGAACTTTAGACCACGGGTTAGCATTGACTAAGCCTAATGAGGCTCTATCTTGAAACAGAGTTGATTTATTATGCCGTTCTGTCTTGATCGGTTTTAAATAACGCATCAATAAGTGATGTCATGATGGATAAATATATCTCACCTTGTTTTTTGAAGATTTCAAAGAGTTTTCTGAAATGAGATAAAATACAGAGATCAAATTCTTCCTCGTTGTTAATACAACTAATATGAGGATATATGCCAAGTCGTTATGCATATAAAATACAGCAAACATGCAAATATGAAAATATTAGCTTCCAAAATTTGAAAAAACGAAATTGACAAATGAGATGCTGCAGTTTTCTTGATAAGAGAAAATGCTGAAAATATCTGGGGACATCAATGGTATCTGCTCATGCTTTTACGTATTGTACGACATTAGAATTAGAATTCCAGATGTTAAATTAAAACAAGCCTGAAGGATAGTACACTATATCTCCAAAGCTTTGTGGACACCTGACCATCACACCCATATGTGGGTCTTCCCTAAACTGTTGCCACAAAGCTGAAAGCACACAACTGTACAGAATGTCTCTGGGGGCTGTAGTAATAAACTTTTGTTTCACCTGTTCCATCATGACAATACCCCTGTGCACAAAGCGAGCTACATGAAGACATGGTTCGCCGAGGTTGGAGTAGAAGAACTCGTGTGTCCTGAACAGAGCCCTGACCTTCAACCTCACTGATCACATTTGTGATGAACTGGAACACCGACTGCACCCCAGACCTCCTCAACATCCCAACACCAGTGTCTGATCTCACTAACGCTCTTGTAGCTGAATGATCACAAATCCCCACAACCATGCATCAAAATCTACTAGAAAGCCTTCCCAGAAGAATGGAGCTCATAATAACAGCAAAGAGTGGACTAAATCTGGAATGGGATGCTCAAAAAGCACAGATGGGTGAGATGGTCACGTGTCCACAAACTTTTGGCAAAAACAACGTTTTTTGTAGTCGCTATGACGTTTATTAAGAAGTTCTCTGTTCTCAGATACCAATGATAACAAGGACTCAATATCCATTCTCTTCCAGAATATTCTTCCTGTGTTTACGCTGGTTTACAAAACAGCTGTCTGTGCTATAGCGTCACCAACAGCAGCGGCTCCAGGCATGTGATCTAAAGCTCAGATCTAACTGGACAGCCCGTTTCATCACGAGACGACGGG
>JAFFST010040869.1:21107-49519 GCA_022414735.1 Noturus placidus
GGGGGTGTCCACATGCTTGCTTTGTCGCGCCTATTGTGAAGAGCTCAATAAGGACCAACTGTTTCGATTCAAGAGCGTAATCCATTCGCGTCGCTTAATCATGCTCGGTCTGAAAGGACCTTGAGCGTGAAAGTTAAAGCTTTGGAAGGTGACCTGTTTGATCATGGTGTATAAATGAGGGGGTGAGAGCTGGACGGACTAAAGCGCCGCTGCATCGCTCTCTTTAGGTAGAGATGAAGTGAGGGCTAAATCCCAGCTGCATTTGCATCACTACCAGCAGGTAGTCAAATAGCATTGAAGGTGATGTAGGAAACCGTTAACCAAAGTCAAAGTAGAACAGTATGTTGAGGGAATGAAGTTTAAACTAAAAATGTCACGTTTGTTATAAAATAAATAAATGGACACTGATGATGATTATAAAGATTAATACACCTGTCAACCATAACATAGCCCGTCTGGTCCGATCTGATTTTTAACGCTATGGCTGTTCAGTGTATGCAAGTGGTTCAGGGTGATGTTATATCAGTGCATTTACAGCTCAGTATCTCACAGTGAGCCTCACCGATCCGTGTGGTCCTTGGCGCTCCAGGCTCACATCCGTGGCAGATCCGCTGCAGCTCGCATTCTCCAGTGATTTGTCTGAGAAACCATTTCAACCAGAACCGCAGAAAGGAGGTATACAGGTACTGCCAGATAGACCCCAACATCATCTTTAACACACACACACACACACAAAAAAACCTCAAAAAGGATCATTGGTCATGAAGACCAAAGCTGTTAGAGGTTTTTTTTGCTGTTGTTTTTTTTTACAATCGCTAGGACCCATTTCTCAATACCAAAGTCACCTTTTCAGAACTCTTGAACACGATGAGCACAACAGAGGAGTACGTATGCAAGAGGAAGATCAAGAGCTGTAATCTCAGATGAGCTTAGTGCTACTGTAGTTGATCATGTAATAAATCATGGTCTATCAACGAGAGAGGCTGGTGTGAGAGTGCCGCCAAAGCTGCAACGCTCAACAATGGCATCTATTGTAAGGATTTTCTGGTAAAACAACAGGTGAGATGTGCGTTCTGAAAGGGTGTGTGACTGAACATCAACCAGGATTCAGACCCAAGGCAGCAGCGTACCATTCGAGAACTCTCTCGCCTCCCACGTACACTTCCTTGTTTATAATCGGTTATAATTCCTCAACCCTTGTCCGAATCGTTGTCAAGGTTGTTTCAGATCAACACCTACAAGTGACCACTAGGTGTCACCGTAGAGACGGGTGTTGGATTGTTGTGACACAGTATGGTGCACTTGCTTCAACTGTTTTTGTTCCACGAAGCCTCGCTCTGCCCACCGTTAATAAACAACACATCATCCATCCATCCATCCATCTTCAACCGCTTACTCCTTTTCAGGGTCACGGGGAACCTGGAGCCTATCCCAGGGAGCATCGGGCACAAGGCGGGGTACACCCTGGACAGAGTGCCAGTCCATCACAGGGCACAATCACATACACACTCACACACTACTGACACTTTAGACACGCCAATCAGCCTACCATGCATGTCTTTGGACTGGGGGAGGAAACCGGAGTACCCGGAGGAAACCCCCGACACACGGGGAGAACATGTAAACTCCGCACACACATGGCCCCGGCGGGACTCGAACCCCGGACCCTGGAGGTGTGAGGCGGACGTGCATGGTCAATTAAAAGAATATTACCGTATGTAAAGTATGTATTCAATGGCACAATACAGAACCATTCGTTAAGGAGAATCATCACTTCCTCAGTGCATATTTAGTATCGGCTCGGCTGGAACCTCGACCGAGGTGGGACTAAACAAAAGGTACCAGGTACTAACCACAGTGGTTAACACCAAAAAACCGAGCAGATTCGAGTCGAGTCAAGCTGTGCGGTGAAGAAGTGCCATAAATTTCCCCGAGGTGTGTGTGTGTGTGTGTGCGTGCGTGCATGATGCCCTATGATGGACTGACGTCCCATCCAGGTTGTATTCCTGCCTCATGCAAGCCTGACCAAGATAGAGCGCTTCCTGGAGATGGATAGACGGATGGATGAACGAGCTAAAATTCCCAATCCTGCTGTGAGGAAAGAAAATGAGATTATTACCTAGGACAGGTTCAAACAACTTTAAAATAACACATCACATGCATGTTTTTGGCAGCTTCAGTGTTGAACAATGGAATATTTTTTTTTAGGACAGGACCTCAGTCATGGCCTCACCCCGTCCCCCATTTGACCCACAGTAACATGTACACGTGTAAACAGCTCATCAGTCCCGACAAATAAAATCCACTTGATTCAACAGTATCTTGACTCATTGGATCATCGATTAGAATGAACCTTGGCTGTGTCCCAAATCCCAATAAGCGCAGTGCCCTTATATAGGTGACTAGCTAGTGTTTGGGAGTCAAATGTACACAACAAAGTACTGGAAACAAAGTTAAACTTGTTACCTGTCTAGCAGACTAACCTAATTAGAAATTAGAAGCAAGGACTAATGAGAGACAAGTCCAAAACTGCTCCAGTTAGCTAGCTAGCTAACAGGCTAAGTGACTCAAACAGGTTGTCAGTAGTTACCGCTGTAGACAGTTAGCTTAGTTCGCTAGCTAGCCGGTCAACAATACATTACGAAAAGTATCCGTTTGTTTGTTTTTTTGGGTTTTTTTTTTTCTTACGCCACTGCTTCTGGAAGAGGAAATGAATCCTTGGTAAACTTCAGTTTAAGTCACGGTGAAAAAAAGGAACAATAATCCGCGTTTAATTCGGAGTTAGCGAAAATGCTAACTGGCGTAGAACCAACTGTATTCTGTCCTGACTCAATGGCCCGATCCTAACTGTGTGTCAACAGTAATATCTAGTGCACTAGATAGGGTCTAGAATCCACTAGTGTGACTGCGGTGTAGGCTACCTATGTATGGACTACGAACCTATTTGGAATGCTTTCAAGCTCTTATAAGCGCACGCGCGGATTTATCACTGTCCATTTTAAAGGCGAGACGGATTTTCGGCCACAAGATGGCGGCGGTTCACTGCAAATACTGTACTTTGAACCTAACGGCGCTGTATTAAACGCCGTGGTTGATGTCTGTTTCCAGTTTTTCCACCACGTATACACCATTACAAATGGCCTCATCCTGTCAGAAAATATCCACTATAAGAATAATAGTAATAGTAATACTATTTTTTTTTCTTTGCCATTTTAAAAGGAACACCTGTACATCATGCAGTTAGCCAATCATGTGGCAGAGGATCAATGCATCAAACCATGCAGATACAGGTCAAGGGCTTCACATCAAACATCTTCCATCCATCCATCCTCAAGGGCTTACTCCTTTTCAGGGTCACGGGGAACCTGGAGCCTATCCCAGGAGGCATCGGGCACAAGGCGGGGTACACCCTGGACAGAGTGCCAGTCCATCGCAGGGCACAATCACATACACACTCACATTCATACACTACGGACACACCAATCAGCCTAACATGCATGTCTTTGGACTGGGGGAGGAAACCGGAGTACCGGGAGGAAACCCCCGACGCACGGGGAGAACATGCAAACATGGCCCCGACGGGACTTGAACCCTGGACTCTGGAGGTGGGAGGCGAACGTGCTAACCACTAAGCCACCGTGCCACCGTGCATCAAACATCTTAATGGGGCTGGTTTGAGTATTTCACAAATTGGTGTTTTGTCTGGGGTTATTTTTTTTAACACACATCAATCTCTAGAGTTTACACAGAACAGTGAGGAAAAACAAAAACAAAAAAGTTTAGCATTGAGGAGCCATTTGAGCAGGTGTATCACATAAGTATATATATATATATATCTATATATTTATTATATAGGGCACACGGTGGCTTAGTGATCAGCATGTTTGCCTCACATCTCCAGGGTCAGGGGTTCGATTCCCACCATGGCCCTGTGTATGTGGAGTTTGCATGTTCTCTCCGTGCTGCCGGGGTTTCTTCCTGATTCTCTGGTTTCCTCCTCCATGGTAGGCTGATTGGCATGTCCATAGTGTATGAATGGGTGTGAATGTGTGCGTGTGTGATTGTGCCCTATGATGGATTGGCACCCTGTATAGGGTGTACCCCGTTTTGTGCCCAATACTCCCTGGGATGGGCTCTAGGTTCCCGGCGACCCTGAAGGATAAGCGGTATAGAAAATGGCTGGATCGATATATTTATAATATAAAAGCCTTAGTATAGTCCTTAATGTATTTCTGTATGTCACTCTGGGTAAGAATGTCTTTTTAATGTTGCAAATGAAATTAAATGAAATGACAACTTATTTAAAGATAATACGTTTCTAAAAAGCCTCATAAGAGTCCCAGGGTTTTTTTTATTGTGCTGACATTGATGCATACAGGTCTTATGTCAGTACTGAGGTCCGGAGGAGAAGTCATGCAGCACAGCCTACACTATTTTCTTCAGAATACAGTAAACCCTTTTCATGTGATCCTAAAGACTGCAATGCATCATGGGAGGAGCAACTTCTGCAAATCATTCATTCTCCTTCATCATCTCAGTTGGGATTCCTTAAAGGCAGAGGTCATCAGTCCAAACTGTTCACATACACACACACACACACACACACACACACACACACACACACACACACACACACACACACACACACACACAGGAAACTATCCTATCTCCCTTTAGTGTTGAGAGTTTACTCTGTGACCTTGTGTGAGTATGTGTGTGTGTGTGTGTGTGTGTGTGTGTGTGTTTGTGTGTGTCAGTGTGTGTGTGGGTGTGTGTGTGTGTGGGGGGGTGTTTAAGTGTGCATTTGACAGCAAGCAATGAAAACACAAGGAGAAATGTAGAATACTAAGCCATACGTCTGTATTGACTCCTGTTCTGTTAATTCTGTCCAGTAAGACCCAGTGTATACTATGCAGGAATTTATAATAAAGAAAACCAAGTTAGATGTGTAGTTTATGGGAAATTTTAATTTCATACCAGCTAAGAAAAATCAGCATTACATAAATCAAATGCATCTTAATTGCAGCCTGTTCAGTCTGCAATACAATGCCATTAGAAGTGTATAAATACAAAGCCATGTGAGATAGCTAGTACTTATGGTTATTTAGATAGACATATTTCAATTAAGTAGAAACAATTAAAAAGCAATAATTGTTTATATATTTCTATCTATCTATCACCGATTAGTCGAGACCGACCGTCCGTCACTTTATGGCCCACGTATGACATCAACGCGAACCACAAAGCATGTCGGCAGAAGTAGTGGGGTAGTTTGCCATTGCTTTCCACACCCCTCCCCATTTATCCGGGCTTGGGACCGGCGTGTAGCTGCTGCCAGTCACACGGCTGGGTATATACACTCACACACCCATTCACACACTACGGACACTTTATACACGCCAATCAGCCTACCATGCATGTCTTTGGACTGGGGGAGGAAACCGGAGTACCCGGAGGAAACCCCCGACACACGGGGAGAACATGGCCCTGGCGGGACTCGAACCCCGGACCCTGGAGGTGTGAGGCGAACGTGCTAACCACTAAGCCACCGTGCGCCCATTATATATTTCAGGACACACTAAAACAATGATGGAGATATGTTTAATAGAAAACCATTAGACAATATTTAGACTATTTTTATGTGTTATATTAGCTCAATTCAATAAGCATACTCTTGATCACACAGTCAGGAAGTGCTTTAACTGTAAAATAAATTCCATGGGTCCCCTCGGTAGAGAACATACTCAAAATATTCATATATTAAGTTCTGTATTTGAATGTATGCAGCAATATTCTGGCTACTTATTGTGCCAACATGATTTTTATTCCTGTTCTCTTATTCAACAGAACACATTAGGACCACATTTTTTATAGGATACATGTTTTTGGAGGTTTGGACTAAATCCATAAATTCCAGTCAAATAGGCCTAATAATTATAAGTAACCAATAATAAATAATAAACTTGATAAATGTTGGCTGTGATTTCAACTAATGTAAAGCACGCAATAAGAAATAAAAGGAGCAGCTATGGATCCCTGCGTTCTCATAAATAAAGAAAAAAGAGTTAACTTAGTGTTTAAAGATTTAAGGGTACATTAGGTTCTTAAGTGGTACTATTATTCATTCATTCATTCATTTACGTTTACATTTATAGCATTTGGCAGAAGCGCTTACCCAGAGCGACTTACAGAAGAGCTTTGAAGTCTCTATCAATAAATACATCCTGATTCTGCATCACTAGGTCATGAACTAAGAGGGCTATCAGTCTAAACAACCCTGCTGTGGAGGTAGTTCATTTTCAGTAAGTGCTTTATTTGGGCCAGGGTTGTAGTGGATCCTGAGTCTATTCTGGGAACGCTGAGTGAGCGTGAGGCGGAATACCCTGTGGATGGGGCACACACTCGTTCACACCTAGGGGCAATTTAGAGTAAACCAGCATGCTTTTTGGGAAGTGGGAAGAAACTGGAGAACCCTGAGGAAACCCACACAGACACGGTAGAACATGCGGAACTCCACAGAGGCGCTCAGGGGACCCTGAAGCTGTGAGATTGCAATTATTTTAAAAGATTAATGCGGCATAATAAAGGTGTTCTTTTGATGATAATTGCCCCCTCCCTCTTACCCCACACCACCTTAGAGAAAATGAGGGCAGTTTAATACTTTAATTTCTGAGTGTGTGAGGGTTCCCAAGTGTCACTCCGAAAACCACTGATCTTGTGTAGTTACAATATTAAGATACCATTTAAAATATAATCAATTTCAAGTCCACTTGCTAGTTCAACAACCACAAAGCGACTATCATTTAAATTAGGGGCGTTTCCAGCTGCAGAGCATCTGCCAGAGGATCTGGCCAATCAAAGAGCCGCGTTTAGCCTCATTAGCATATTCTCCCCTCCGGAGGGCGTGGCTTCGCGCCGCAGCTGCCGTGCGGCTGAAATCCTTCCATTGATATTCAGCCCAGTGTCCTATATGTGAGAAGAGCAGAAACATACACACACACACACACACACACACACACACACACACAAAGCGCAGTGTGCAACCCTGAGCATGATGTGAGACTGAGACAAAGACAAGAGCAGGTAGGATTTCTTTTTCTTTCTTCTTCATGCACGTGCTTTTCGCCTATATTCTCCTAATAATGGATTTAATGACAAGGTCATCCATAGCACTCCCTTCCCACTGACCACTGATTTGAGCCATTTCATTAGAAACACTGGCACAATTAATGTGCTGTGGAAACAGGACGAGCAGGACAAATCCGTCCTAGTTTGTCTCTTAGTCTTTATCCCATGATGCACTCATGATCCCATGAACTGACAGGTGATACTGAGCGTTTGTATGCACCTCAGCTCATTTGGGTCTAATTAACCAGTTCATTTTCAACTTCAGGGCTTTGGTGTGACCTGCATACAAGATCTGAGTGCTGGATCCAAATTTAACCAGCCTCGATTTAGTCCTGTCTTTGCTGCTCATTGGCTTATTAAATGATATAGCTCCATAATAACTCATTTCAATTCATATTAATGTCATCATTAACATGCATGAGATTTTGGATCACGGTGAACTGGATTGCTTTAACACTATATTTTTCAGTTTTAATTCATCACAGGATATTTCACATTACAGTTTCAATATGAGACCCAGACGCCACATTTCACACAACCTCCTTTCTTTTAGGCAGTCCGGAGAGAGAGAGTGAGGGGGGGGGGGAGAAAGAAAGAGAGGGAGAGACAGAGAGGGAGAGAGAGGGAGAAAGAAAGAGATAGAGAGGGAGAGAAAGAGAGGGAAAGAGAGAGAAAGAGAGGGAGAGAGAGACAGAGAGAGAAAAAGAGGGAGAGAAAGAGAGGGAGAAAGAGAGAGAGAGAGGAAGAGAGAAAGAGAAGGAGAGAGAGGGAGAAAGAGAGAGAGATAGAGAGGGAGAGAGAGGGAGAAAGAGAGAGGTAGAGAGAGAGACAGAGAGAGAGAAAAAAAGAGAAAAATAGGGAGAGAGAGAAAGAGAGGGAGGGAGAGAGAGAGAGAAAGAGAGAAAAAGAGGGAGAGAGAGAGAAAGAGAAAAAGAGGGAGAGAGAGAGGGAGAAAGAGAGAGAGAGAGAAATAAAGAGAGAGAGAAAGAGAGGGTGAAAGAGAGGAAGAGAGAGGGAGAAAGATAGAGAGAAAGGGAGAGATAGAGAGAGGGAGAATGAGAGAGAGATGGAGAGAGAGAGGGAGAGACTGAGAGAGAGAGAGAGAGGTAGAGAGAGAGAGAGAGAGAGAGAGAGAGAGAGAGGGAGAGTGTGTGAATGTGTGTTCTACAACATCTCCAAATTGTCTTCAAAAATCTGCATTATAAAAGTGGTGTCTTCTTTTTCAGGGGATGAAATACATTACTCAAAAGCACTTCCTTACCTGGTCATTTTTGCATCACCATTTATCATGATGTAAAACTGAGTTAAAGATCATCATGATGGAGGCATTTTATTCTTTATGCACACTTTTGGTCATCATTTTCCCAAAAGCACATAACTGCTCTTACTAAGCATGCAATTTATTTCTGTATTTCTGCCAGAGGGAAAAGAAAAGAAAAAAACCCCTGCATCAATCATTATAAACTTGGTGCAGTGATGTTTATTATTTACATGCAGCCTGTATTCTGCCCAAGACATCAGGCAGCCTGCCAAAGTTTTGGGCATTACTGAATAAGAAGTTCTCTAATGGGACGAATTTAATAACTACATGGACAAAACAGTGCAGTGTGTCTCAAGTGAGGTTCACTGTTTGGATGTGGTGTGATAAATGGGGGGGGGGGGGGAAACCCACTTAATTATGGTGTAATTGGCTTGTTTTACAGTCCTGTGGGTGTATTTGTGTGATAGATGCAGAATTTTTTAATCTGTCAGGTCTCCAGAGCTTTGGCTTGTCAAAGATTTATTGTAAAATCACAGAGGAATATCCTGATGCTAAACAATTCCTGACAAGATTCAATACATGATGCCAAATATCCGGTACATTCTTGCTAGCATCGCTATCATGATATAGCAGGAAACAATGACTATATTATCGTGTATCATGTCACTCCAATGTAGCTTAAACCAAGCCGAGGTAATGTCTAATGTCTAATGTTAAGTCTAGGTTAGCAGTTCTTAACCTTGTTGTCTTTTAAGAATGACATTGTTTTGCACCCTCAAGCTCCCCCCCCCCCACCCAGCCAGAATAATCAGCACCACCCCCACGCAAAGTTTCGTACTACCTCCTCAATGGGTGGTTGATAGAGGATATGAGGAGATCCAATCCGTAGGGCTGAGGAAAAGTCGATCTCTGTATTTGGCATGCATGGATATCTCGACCCCCAGGTTAAATCTAATTAATTTGTGGTTTGTTTTTCCTAAAAAAATTCTTTCTGATGGAGAAAAATGCTTATATTCATTAATTCTTCTGAAAACACAGTAAATGAAACTCCCTTTGTTATCTTTTAATTATCTTTTTGTCTTGTCAGGGCCTTCGTGAGTGTTTATGTCTTCTCGAATTGTTGTGTCTAGCAGTGCTGTTGCTTTGGGCTGAGAAAAACTGCAGAGAATGTATTTCTTTGTCTTCACTCCTCAGATTGTCCACCATCTTGACCTATTGCAGTCTGTAGTTTGAACCATAATTAGTGTGTGTGTGTGTGTGTGTGTGTTTGTGTGTGTGTGTGTTGCTGTGACATCTACAATGATTAATCTTATAACTAAACTCAATGATTAAACTCGATCATAAACTTTAAACTGGAATTGGGGCTATCCAATGCGGAGATCTGAAAAAACATAGAGTATTGACCCAGTAGGTTACAAATAGTAGTTTCCCTATGGAGCTGTTAGGTTTGAACTCAATTTTTTTTCTCAGATGTTTGTGTTCTCATTTAATACTGTCATTCAGATATCCAGACAAGATGCTACAGCACTACAAATCTCTGATGATTTTGTCTTTCTTAGTCTTTTTCATAAAAATGCTTGCACTGTTAGAAAACAGCCCCTTTGGGGAAACCATTAAGGGGTTTTTGCTATCAGAGAAGCTTCTAAGTAAAACCGGAAACCCCATAACTATCTAAATAGTCCTTGAAGACCTTGTCCGTAGATAAAAAGCAAAAACATTTATCAATTGGATAATTCTTTGATGTAGATATCATACTGTATATGGTTCTGGTGTTTTATTATATATTACTTTACTACGATATGTCTAAATTTTGTGTGTAAATTCCATTCTTCCAGGATTTTGGACTAACAACAAAGGAAGCAATAAAACTGGATTCAGAATGGGAACTGTCCCTAACCCCAAAAGGACTGTTACTGTTCAAATGGTACCTCGACTATCTGGTACGGATACTTTGGGCAACAAGGACGCAAACACAATTTGCCTCCAAGACTCAGTTTTAAACCTGACAAAGGATTGTGTTTCTACTCAAAAAACAAAACCAGATCAGGATAATATGCAACACAAGTCTGCAAGTAAAGGGAAATTATTGGAAGGGGCATCGAACTCTCCTTCTTCTAATAGTGAGGATCACAAAAAACCTGATGCCCAGGAACCTCATGCAAACACCAATGTAAATTCAAAGCTGTTACCAACGATTTCTGCCAAAAGAAAGGATATTTCTTCAAGTAGCCCATCATGTGTAGAAACACTGCCTAAAGATGATAAGGGGAGAAATATCAGTCCTGCTAAACAAGAAATTGAGGAAGAGCAGAGTGCGGCGAAACTACAGAATAGACCATCATCATCTGAGAAACCCACAGCACAAAGTCAAAAGCTATGTCACACATGTGATCCTAAGCTCACAGACTTACCTGCCAGCAACAGGAACTCGAATAAGGACAATTCCCATTTATATGAACTTAAAGAATCGAGCTGCACCATTAGTTCAGATCTAGCTCTGGTCACCAGCATGGATGAGACTAATCAACCACATCCTGAATCAGCTAGGAAATTGCAGGGAGGGACTTGCCCACAAGGCCTTACAACAGAGGTTTTCAAATCAGTTCCTAAACCAGTAGAGGCCTCTCAGCCAGCAAACAGCATCGAGAAAGCTGAGGCAGATCTTTCTATATTACAAGCAAACAAAAAACAGTCCACACCTCTTAAAGAAAAAGAGTCATTCCCCAAATCTGAATATGATGCAAATGATGCCAAATCCCATACTGTCACAATAAACAGCACTTCCCAGCACTCCGGGGACATCTTCTCAAGTCACTCCTTTCATGCTGAAGTGACTGACGAGGCAATTCAAACACAAGGACCTGGTTCAGAGGAATATAAGATGAAACACTGTAAGCTGTACCATGAGGCCTCCACCATGACATCAGCAGCAGACTGTGGAACCTCACCCTGCAAACGGCACCAGGATGCAGAGGTGCAGGCTGTAGCTTTAGTCTGCACTCGAGCTGTTGAAACAAGTCCCAGCCTTTTTCCATACCAACCCAAACGGGTGTCTATTTGTCTTCAAATGGAAGAAATGGAGAGCCTTGCAATGGTATATCATAAGGGCCATACAGAGGCATCGATTATAATGGAAACGTCTGGCAGTTCATGTGGCCCATCTATCACAACCTTGTCAGAGACACTTCCCCAATCTGGAGGCATTTTGGTGCACACAGATGATGTTTTACAACAGGAGACCAGGCTTGGAGCCAAGCCCAAGGAGCATGGGCCACCAATTTGCAATGCCCCAAAAGGATGTTCACCTCTTCAACCAGTTTATCAGATCAATATCGAGACATGCAATCAAAATAAGCTATCGAATGAAGCTAGTTGTCAAAGTCAGAGCCACAAAGTCTCCCCTGTGCTTTCTGTTTCAAATTCTGTGAAACAGGACTCCAAGGGGAAGGGCTTTGGTGAGATATCGACCACAACAACTGATCAGGCCTGTCAAGCTCTGTCTGTAACAAGTCCTCAGTCGGAACAACCAGTCAGGCCTCCTGCTGTTAAAGCCCCTATTTCACAATCACAGCCCTCTCCACATGTGGTTGGTCTTTGCTCAGCAGCTAATGATTCCAAAACAGAGGCTTCTGCCCCACCGTCAAGCTCCATTTCAGATTACAAATTAAAAATGGAGCAGCAGGTTCACAAATCCATAGTCAAGTCTGCAAAGAAAGGTTCCAAGTTGGGGCCAGAGAGGGCTAAGAAGGAGGATGAGAAGGCAGCCAAATCGACCAAGAAGAGTGTTCATGACGTGGTGTGGGATGAGCAGGGCATGACGTGGGAGGTGTACGGTGCCTCACTGGATCCAGAGTCGCTTGGTTTCGCAATCCAGAGTCACCTCCAGTGCAAAATCAAAGAACACGAGAAGAAGATCATGGCTCAGACGACACTCAGGAAATCCGATTCAGGTCCAGCGTCTGACTCGCCATTGGGCAGAAAGAGCAAGAGAAGGCAGGCTAATGCCTTAAGGTCCATGTTCCAAAATGTCAGACGGCCCAACTGTTGTGTACGTCCACCCCCCTCAGCAGTGCTGGAGTGAGAACTGCTGAGTAATCATGGTCCGATGATTTCCTGGTACAAAATCTTCCTCGAGGTTGTTCTAGTGCAAAGCATGACAGGACTATTCCCCGGTTCATCATGCAGAAGTGTGGCATTTAAAAAAAAATGGTGAGTGTGTAAGGGAAGGCAGTAAACAGTATTATTAAAGGAAGTATTTTTAGAAATTAAAAAAAAATATATGCAGAGTGTAATGTTCTAACAGTATTTAGAGTGAAATGGCAATAACGATAACTTAGGATAATGGAACATATTTAGTTATATGCATGTATATTGGTTCAGTTGGCTGTCTATTAACTTCCCATTGTGGGATCTGCAGTTATACATTGCACTGAATATCAGATGTAAGCTTACTACTGTTACTTTTTACAAAATCTTGTGCAGTTGAATTTAAAATCTTATTGTATTCTGAGTTTGGTAAATAATTATTTTGCATTTTTGAGGGTGTTTGCCCCTATTATTTATGATATTCATATTCATGAGTTTGTTTAAACCATAACCTTTGCAAATCGAAATAGGTTGTTAATTAGAAATGATAACGTGCAAGAACAACAACAACAAAAAATCCTAAATCCGGTGTGCTTGTTGTCATATGTATAGTAAAGTGCCAGTGTTCCATAGATACCATATTCAGCAGCAATGTTACCCTGATTTTATATTAAAATCATCAAGAGAATACATTCACTCTCGGTTTAATCCGTTCTTCATTACACAGTGCATTTGCCTTAGGTATTAATTTTTTAAATAGTTTATTTTTTTTTATATTATCTGCAGTTATATACCATGATGAGAAGGTCATGTTCATGTGTATGTGTATGTCAAACACTGGAAGGTATTTCTTTCCATTTGCTCAGGCATGTGTCTGCATTACCTGCTGATGCATCGTATGACTTGTCTTATTTCGTTGCTTTGCCATAACTGTAACCATTTACTGATGTGACCGATGGTGGCATTTCAGCCACAGATGGAAGCCATATCACCATGAATGATATCACAAATCTATTTTTCGAGGTCTTGACCTCTACAGAGTGAGTGATATTGAAATTGGCAGCAGGGCTTTTCCTTCTCGCTCACTCGCTCGCTCTCCTTCTCTCCCGTTCTTCATTCTGTCCCTGCATGTCACTACTTCTTAGGCTTCGTTCTCTTTCATTTCAACACATCACATCTCTTAATTACCTCCTGTTTCAATATTTAATGTCCTCCCTATCGCTGTCACTGTATTGTTGCATCCGTTTAAAGTCTCTGATTAGATCTTCAGCAAAGGCCCTGCTTTAACTCTGGAAGACATTAATGCTACCGAGCTCGTCGCAAAAATTCCAGCTGGCTTTCGTGATCTTCATTTCTGTGATGTAAGGTTTGAAACTCGAAGCCCACAGGATGATATAACAGATTGTTTGTCAAGTTATTAACCGAAAGAAATGTTAACAGATAGCTGGACTGTCCAATCAGGGTGCTTAAGAATGGCTGAAGTGAGGACGTGTATGTATCAGCGAATTCCAGCCAAAGGGATTGTTGAGATGACACATAATAACACACATTTTAAGGGTTCAGTCACATTGAAACATTTGGTGCAATGGAGCAGTGTTTAATTTTGCTTTGGAGGACGTTTCTGTGCAAACCCCAGGAGGCTGTTTGATGTTAGATATGTGGTGTGAAAAATGTACATGATAACCTTAACTCAATGTGACAGTTTTTGGCATATCACAGAATCTGCTAATGATGTTTCATTTTGAAAAGTGATGACATTAAATGCCAACACTACGGCAGCAGTTGCAGGTTTTAGATGATCTAAAAATGGAAAAAGAATAAAAAATTAAAAGAGGACTTATCATTAGCTGTTGGTAGTTAATTAAAACAACTGTATATTTGATCAAATGTAGGCTACTTGGTCTTTACAGTTTGTAGAATGCACCATCCTCTGTAATGGCATTATATATTTTATACATTTTCTAAGGAATAATACAAAACGAGGTATGCTGATATATGAAAATAATCAATGACAGCATGGTGTGCAAAGCAGAGTTACTGTCACCACCACAAAGTTGATTATTTCCTAATAACAGCATGTCCCAAAGTGTTTTTTTCTGATTATATCACAGCAAATTGACAAACTATTACAATCATTTTTTAATTATTATTTAATAACAACACGTCATATATACATTTATAGTTATGTTTAATTTTGCGGACATCCTCAAAACAAGTTATCACTTACATTATAGATGTGTAATTATTCCTTCGGTCATTCCTTCACGTTCTCTCAAGGTTAATACGACAATAAAATTCAGCTGAAAACCTCAAAACCTCAAAACACAACGTACTGAAGTACTGAAACCGGAGACTCCTTTTGAATAAAATAAAGACTTCCTTATCGAAACCATAGCAACAATTATATGTATTTGTTAAATATTTTCTTAAACAAGAATGATTGCATTAATATAAACATGTGATTTCCCTTGCCATCAGAAGTACCATCAGAGATACTGTTAGAAAATTAATCAATAACTTCAGAGAATCCAGATGTGCTATGCTATAAATTTTTAACATTACATGGTGCAGAATTACATTTATGGTACAAAATATTCAGGCCACGGTATCCCATTGTAACAGTATTACAAAATTAAACCTACTATTAAATAAAAAAAAAAAGGTAATTACCATACTAGATATAGATGTACAGTGCATCCGGAAAGTATTCACATTGCTTCACTTTTTCCACATTTTGTTATGTTACAGCCTTATTCCAAAATGGATTCATTATTTTCCTCAAAACTCTACAAAAAATACCCCATAATGACAACATGAAAGAAGTTTGTTTTAAATCTGTGCAAAATTTATTAAAAATAAAAACCAAAAAAAGCACACATACATAAGTATTCACAGCCTTTGCAATGACACTCAAAATTGAGCCCAGGTGCATCCTGTTTCCACTGATCGTCTTTGAGATGTTTCTACAACTTGATTGGAGTCCACCTGTGGTAAATTCAGTTGATTGGACATGATTTGGAAAGGCACACACCTTTCTATATAAGGTCCCACAGTTAACAATGCATGTCAGAGCACAAACCAAGCCATGAAGTCAAAGGAATTGTCTGGAGACCTCCAAGACAGGATTGTATCGAGGCACAGATCTGGGGAAGGGTACAGAAACATTTCTGCAGCATTGAAGGTCCCAATGAGCACAGTGGCCTCAATCATCCGTAAATGGAAGAAGTTTGGAACCAGCAGGACTCTTTCAAGAGCTGGCCGCCCGGCCAAACTGAGCAATCGTGGGAGAAGGGCCTTAGTCAGGGAGGTGACCAAAAACCCGATGGTCACTCTGACAGAGCTCCAGCATGTCTCTGTGGAGAGAGGAGAACCTTCCAGAAGAACAACAGCACTCCGCCAATCAGGCCTGAATAGTAGAGTGGCCAGATGGAAGCCATTCCTCAGTAAAAGGCATATGAACGCCCACCTGGAGTTTGGCAAAAGGCACCTGAAGGACTCACCAAAGATTGAACAAAGATTTAACTCTTTGGCCTGAAAGGCAAGCGTCATGTCTGGAGGAAACCAGGCACCACTCGTCACCTGGTCAATACCATCCCTACAGTGAAGCACAGTGGTGGGAGCATCATGCTTTGGGGATGTTTTTCAGCAGCAGGAACTGGGAGATTAGTCAGGATTGAGTGAAAGATGAATGCAGGAATGCATAGAGACATCCTTGATGAAAACCTGCTCCAGAGCGCTCTGGACCTCAGGCTGGGGCGAAGGTTCATCTTCCAACAGGACAACGGCCCTAAGCACACAGCCAAGATAACAAATTAGTGGCTACAGGACAACTCTGTGAATGTGCTTGAGTAGCCCCGCCAGATCCCAGACTCGAACCTGATTGAACATCTCTAGAGAGTTCTGAAAATGACTGTGCACCAACGCTCCCCATCCAATACTTCAACAAAGTATTGAGCAAAGGCTGTGAATAATTATGTTCATTTGCTTTTATTGCTTTTTTATTTTTAATAACTTTGCAAAGATTTCAAACAAACTTCTTTCATGTTGTCCTTATGGGGTATTGTTTGTAGAATTTTGAGGAAAATAATGAATTTAATCCATTTTGGAATAAGGCTGTAACATAACAAAATGTGGAAAAAGTGAAGCGCTGTGAATACTTTCCGGATGCACTGTAGATATAGATTTGCTAGCAATGTTCAACTTTTAACATTTCAATAAGAATTTTATACAGACGTTTATACTGTATCTATTTACAGTGTAATGACTCTATAGATAGTAAAGAATAATAATAGTCTGACTTTCATGATGAAGACTGCAGTGTTAATGCAATGTGAGAACGCTGACCATACATATCACTCAATGTCCACGGAGTTTTTATAGATTGCAGAATCGCATGCTCTGAAATACTCACTCCTTAGTGATTGCTTTCTTGGGGATTGGGGTGGGGGGTGTGACTGAAGTTCAGAAGCAGGAATAGGGGAGTCTATAGACAGATTGGGCTCGTTATTCTTTCAACATGATACATTTCACCTAATCTACTTATTTGAGATTGGTTGTTTGGAAGGAGGAGTATTCATTGATAGGATAGCAATCTTGGTAGTGGGAACACTGCAGAGAACTAAATGCTGATGTAAGGATCAGCTCTTAACCACAGCCCATTTTACACGTTTGTCAAATCTATGGTTTTCAAGTGACTGTGGTTTTAATTGCTTTCAGAGTTTTCAGACTTTTGACAATACTTAGTCCATGAACTCTGCATGGATTTTTGGTCAACTTCTTAAAGTGCTCCTATTATGCTATTTTAAAGGTTTCTAATTTTGTTTCGTAGGTCTCCTACAATAGGTTTACATACATCCAAGGTCAAAAAACACTTCAATTTTCTCATAATATACATTGCAGCATTACATCTTTTCTCACAGTGTCTGAAACGGTTTGATTAAGGATCCGATCTCCCTAAACTCCTCCTCTCCTACTATACTCTGATTGGTCAGATGACCAAGTCTATTGTGATTGTTTACCGCTTACAGTGCCTGTTGCAAACAAAACGCCCATTACCATATCTGAATTTCAGCTACGTCCAGACGCTTCCTCTGCAGTAAAATGATGGGAACATAACAAAAGGTTGGAGTTAAACTGCTGTACTATCACGGTAAAAATGTAAGAATTTGAACCACTGACTTGACACATCCTCATTTTTTGAACAGCGTGGATTGGCTTTCACAACGTAGAAAACAGAGTCTTCTCGACATGGCGACAACATGAAACAAACTCTTCCAGGCCTCAGCTACAACTATAGTGTTTGAGGGCATGTCAAAGTAAATGTTGTTCGCGGGCAGCCACTGAAGACCATAGGAAGGCATTATGCAAATTTGTTACAAACTTACATATTTTCGAGCAACAATTAATGCTGGAATTACCGACGACTCTTTTCAGTTCAGAATTGGTTCTTTCTTTTAGGAGACAATAACTCCAATTGTCGTATACTTTAATCTTTGAAACTTTGCAGACCTTTTACATTCACAAACAGCTATATATTACAGTGCATGAAAGGGAATTTACCGTGTCCAGGGTGTACCCTGCCTTGTGCCCACTGCTCCCTGGGATAGGCTCCAGGTTTCCCAGTGACCCTGAAGAAAGGATAAGAGGTATAGAAGATGGATGGACAGATGGATGAAAGGGAATATTCTGACAAAGTATAGTGGCTCTTTAAATGTGCAGTTGTTACGAATATATACTCAGCAAAAAAGAAGCATCCCTTTCTCAGGAGACTGTATTTTAAAGATAATTTTGTAAAATCCAAACAAAGCACAGATCTTTATTGGAAAGGGTTTAAATTATGTTTTTCATACTTGTTTCAATTATCTATAAACTATTATTTCACATGCACCTGTGGAACAGTCCTTAAGTCACGAACAGTTTACAGGCGGCAGGCAATTAAGATCACAGTTATAATAACTTAGGACACTAAAGAGACTTTTCTACTGACTATGAAAAACACCAGAAGAAAGATGTCTCTGGTTTCTGCTCACCTGCGTGAACATGTCATAGACCTGCTGCAGGGAGGCATGAGGACTGCAGATGTGTCCAGAGCAATAAACTGCAATGTCTGTAATGTAAGACACCTAAGACAGTACTACAAGGGAGACAGGAAGGACAGTTCATCGTCCTTGCAGTGACAAATTACATGTAACCACATGCGTCCCCCGGACGTGATTGAGAACTTGCAATTGTCTTGCTGGAAGAGTGGAGTAACATCTCACAGCAAGAACGGACAAATCTGGTGCAGTCCATGAGGATGAGATGCTCTGTGGTACAAATATTTACACATGTTAAGAAATTTGCTGTAAATAAAAGCAGTTGATTGCGACAGTTTCTTTTTTTTTTTTGGCTGAGTATACTATTCTGGTTGAACAGATAATGTGTTTTAAACAGATACAAATGTAGTAACGAAGAAGAGGTGCGCTATCACACTATTTTCTTCTTCTTTTTCTTCACTATTAAATTTTTTTATTGAAAAGAAACCTTGCCAGAAAGGTTCACATGACATCCGGTTGAGACTAGATGTGTGTATCAGCTTACGTGTATGGGATCCCACAGGATGCAACAAAAGGCTGGGCAAACAGGAGGTTTTTGCCTTCATGCAGGTGAGAGGTCAGATATGAATCTGTCGCTCGTCCGTCGAGAGCCTGCTGACCTACTGCATTACGGTATGGTACGGAAGCTTCACCATAGCAGACAGGGAGAGACTTCAGAGAGTAATAAGTGCAGCACAGAAGATCATTGGCTACCCTCTGCCCTCCCTCATGGATATTTACACCTCCCATTGCCTCAGCAGAGGAAAACGCATCATTAAGGACAGCTTCCACCCTGGCTCTGAACTGTTTAATCTGCTGCCTTCAGGGAGACGTTACAGATGCATCAGATCAAGGACAAATAGATTCAAGAACAATTTTTTCGCAAAAGTTATAACCACTCTGAACACACACATGCACTGATTCTCTATAGGTACATAGTGTCTCAGTGGTCTAAGAACTGTGCAATTTTCATAGTCCCTGCCTGGGCATTATTTATTTATTTATTTTTAATATATTCTATATCATTTTGCGCTGCTACATAGAAATTTTATTCTATTCTATCATTTTTTTACTATTATTCTTTATCTTATTTCTTTTTATTTCTTATATGTACATGTTGAACACAGAAAAAAAGGGAGTGGCTCCTAATTTCATTGTACACGTGTATAATGACAAATAAAGGCATTCATTCATTCATTCATTCATTCATTCATTCATTCATAAAGCTTGACCACATTCATTAATATGAACAATACATAGACAGTTTTCACAAATTCATCCTTAGTAACTGCCTGGTGGTTTACATTGAGCTACTAGTTTATTTATATTTTGGGGAAAATAGAACAAACTACTACATTTGGCAGAAAATATGTCACAGTCAAGTGCAAGCAAAATACTAACTGTGCTAATGGGATACACCCCCCCCCCCCAAAAAAAAAAAAAAGCCCCATGTGTCAGGTATACAGGTACAGACACAAGTGCTGGTATACAGAGCTTCATTACTCATTGCAAGCAGTACCAAGATGTAATCCAAAATAAAGGCCAAGGTACAGGCAAGTTTCAGGCAATCAACAATCAGCATGGGTAAAGGCAGGTAAGTCCAGACACGAGATCAGATACCAGAATAGCAACGGCATGGTAACGTCTTGTATAAACAAACTCACAGCGTATACTTTGCCACAAGGGTTTAACACTAGACACAGTTGGGAGACAACCGATGACAAAACATGGGAGGAGACAAGACATGAATCAAAACAAAACACACATGCAACCGTATGTATACAAACACCCTACAACACAAATATGTGCCGTAGTGTTGCGAGTCGCTATGTGTGCTGAGAGCCTTGCCATGCAGCGCTAAGCACGAGGGGGAAATATGTGACAGCATATCAAAAAAACTATTTCGGTGTAGGCCACACACATATTGGCTTAAAATCCAAATCCATAAATCCAAAAAAAAAAAAAAAAAGCCATTTTCGGACTAATATGTGAATATTTGTAGCACTAAACAAATACAGAAAAAAATACACATACAGATAATGTCATTGCTTTACACCCCTACTACATGGTGTCACTGTGTCCTTTCTAAAGAGTTAATGATGATCTGGAATGTATTAGTCATTCACATTTCATTACATTTACGGCATTTGGAAGATGCCCTTATCCAGAGCAACTCACATTTTTCTCATTTATACAATTAAGCAGTTGAAGGTTTAGGGCCTTGCTCAAGGGCCCAAACAGTGGAAGTTAGGTAGTGCTGGGAAAAAACTTGCTTTAAACTTTAAACTTACTACCTTCTGATCAGTAGTCCAACATCTTAACCACTGAGCTGCCATTGCCCTATTATTTATGTTATGTGGAACACTAGTTAGCTTGTAGCTTCTACCAAAGGTCTAATAATTCCCAAGAATAGGCTCGAATTAGGATTAGGAATACTAATCCGATGAAGTTAAAGTTAATGAGTTCACAGCCACCTGTGGGTGAAATTTACCTGCAGCTGTGATAAATTGGTGGAACTTTGGCAGCAATGTTCCCACTTCCAGTATATTAGCTCTACAATACATCTACTTTTACCAAGCCTATTAGCTTGTTATCGCAAAGCCTTATGTCTAGAACACCATTTTGTTTCTCATGTCTGATGAATAGCCCTGTGGTATCTACCCACACGTAGAATAACGGTACACACGCAGGGTAAAATCACTCTGCAGCACAAGGTCACCTTCATCTAGCTTCATTAGAGACTGCTTTATTACCGCTGACAGATGCATTCATAAATCACTGGTCCCGCAGTGCCGAGAGCCGCAGCACAAACCTAAATCTTTCTTTCTCTTGCTCTTTCTTCTCTGTACTTCTCCCATTCTTTCTGAATGATATCAGTTAACCTACAATATTTCAGTGAGGATCGCCTTCTGAACACCTGCTGTTAAAGGGATCGGATAAAGTGAAGGACGCTATATTGTATTGTATTGTGTTCAGTATATGGTTATAGATTTCTTACTGTTTAGAACTGGTGAGTTTTCACCTAGGCAGGAGAAAGGCAAGACTTATTTTTGAGAAATGGCTTGCGTCATGATGAGATCGAAAGGAATTTTCCTCAGTGGAGAGGTATTTGAAAATGTTCTTGTATGTTATCGGCAGAAAGACAAACAAAAGAGACTGAGCGCAGATGAAATCCATTTCATTTTGGTACCGTCTTCAGATTTGTCACATAAAAGAGCTGTCATCTGTAATGCTGCTAGTAAATCTCTGTACACTCTTTATATGTGTGGTGGTCTGGGAAAACACGCCAGATGTGGCTGTGGCTGAATTCTGGCAAACAGCCAGAAAAATACAAAAGTTTTGGCCAAAATAGGTTTTTTTCTCCTGCCTGTAGCATGCTCCGACATCGCTCTGACGTCCAAGAAACCATAAATATTCTGTATTTCAACAAACTGACATGGAAATGTTATGTACTATCTAACCTTACCTTGGTGTGTACTTGCAAAGACTATGTTGTGCAAGAAGCCAGTTTGCTTAATGATAATAATAATATGTTTAATTTATATAGCGCCTTTCCAGAGCTCAATTACGCTTGAAAGATTTCGAAAATATTGCTAGCATATAATTTTCAGCCTGTTTCTGCCATCACAGCTAAAGATCTATTTAGACTATTAAACTCTGCTACACACCAGAACTGATAAACCGAAACGTTTTGTTTTTTCATGTATTTTGCTATGCTGCTAATTTCTTAGCTGTCAGTGCATACAGTATCTCACAAAAGTGAGTACACCCCTCACATTTGTGTAAATATTTGATGATAACTTTTCATGTGACAACACTGAAGAAATGACGCTTTGCTACAATGTAAAGTAGTGAGTGTACAGCTTGTGTAACAGTGTAAATTTGGCCCAATTTGGACATTTTCACTTAGGGGTGTACTCACTTTTGTTGACAGTGGTTTAGACATTAATGTCTGTGTTTCGGGTTATTTTGAGGGGACAGTAAATTGACACTGTTACACAAGCTGTACACTCACTACTTTACATTGTAGCACAGTGTCATTTCTTCAGTGTTGTCACATGAAGATCTCATCAAATATTTGCACAAATGTGAGGGGTGTACTCACTTTTGTGAGATACTGTATACATTTGTGTATTATTGGGTAATTTGTGGTTTTTTTTGTGTGTGTGTTTTTTTTTTGAGTGGGTTAGCTGTTATTACTTGTGAGTGGTTTTAACCGGAACTTTGGTACTTACAGTAATTTCGTGTGTTGGAATGACAATAAGAATTCTTGAATCCTTGAAATCTGTGCATCAGAAAATATTTCTTTGTTCATAGGTTGAGAGAGATGGTTGTAGAACAAAGACCAAGACCAAAGACAGGTGATGACACAGTTTTAGCAGTGTCAGAAACGTCTGATTAAAATTTCAGAGTGTTAACACCTTAATAAAAACAAACAATATGAGAACAGTGTAGGATTAGGTGAATATCACGGGGCAGCTACAAATACAGTAGCAGCAAAGACAAAACAAGCTAACAACGGAGGGGAAAAAAATCATATTAGTCGAGTGGGCAAAGATTCTATACCCAGTATAAGTATCGGTTTGATACTAGCAAAAAATGGTAGATTGGATATCAGAGAAAAAATATCAGATATCCTGTAACAAATGTCAAAGATTGGAATTGGATTTGGAACTATTTTCCGAACTGGAAATATTTACATATAAAGATACTTGAATTTCGTTGTTGTTGTTAGGATTGATTTTATTATATTTAAACCTAATACTTATTACTATGAATTACTTATTATTACTTAGTATATTTACAATGTAAGTGATTTTTGTGTGAAAGTGTTTAACATCTATCCATCCATCCATCCATCCATTTTCTGTAACGCTTATCCTGCAGGGTCGTGGGGAACCTTGAGCCTATCCTAGGGAGCATTGGGCACAAAGCGGGGTACAACATGCACAGGGTGCAAATCCATCGCAGGGCACTGTTAAATTATCATCTGGTTATCAGCTAAACAGCTGATATATCAAATCAGTTCCAATGGTATTAGTGTGTTTATGTTCCTTTCATGTTTCTTGTCTCATACCTAGCACTAATACTGTACCTAACAGTAACCAATTAGCACTCGATCAACCAAGACATGTTTGGAGTCCAATGTTTGCTACTTTAGCTTTGCATTGATATGAAAAGAAACATAGTAATGGATGCTAACAAGAAATAGAAGTCTGTCACATTCATAATTGTGTTGCTAAGTACTTTTAAAACTCCATGAGAAATCATTACTTCTCTACATAATGTTAACACTGCACCATAAATACATTAAGTAATGCCACAGACGTGCCAATAGTTATGTTTCTGTCCAAGTTGCAAATTTAAGTTGTGTGAAAAACTGGAATAACTGGAATAATTGAGCTTTTTTATGCACATTTTGTAGATTTTATTCGCATCTGGTGTGTCCAACAAGCAATTTTTTATGCGATATCCCAAAATTCACACAAAAATATGTGGATGGATAGAATACCCAACTTGGATTAGTTTTAATGAGTCCGGGTCAGTAGTTTTCCAAGGTGAATCCATATCTCTCTGGTGAGTCCTGATGCATCTTTCAGGGTTTTTTTTTGTTGTTGAGTCAAACAGTGTTATCTGTGCTAATCTCACAATGGAAGACTACAAATGGAAGACTGGGTGGTTGTGGTTCAGGTGGTAGAGCGGTTTGTCCACTACTCATAGGGTTGGGGGTTTGTTTGCCTGCCTACGTGACTCCACATGCTGAAGTCTTCTTGGCCAAGACATTGAACCCCAAGTTGCTCCTGATGGCAAGTTAGCACCTTGCATGAAAGCTCTGCTACCATTGGTGTGTAAGTGTGTGTGAATGGGTGAATGAGAAATAGTGTAAAGCGCGTTGTAGGTTAAAAAAAAGCACTATATAAGTGCAGATTCATTTTCAAATTACTATTTACAAAGAATATAAGTGGTGCATATAATGGTGCATACTGGTAATATGGGACTTGATATTGGATTTTTTTTTCTTTGCATGCAGTCTGGATTACTTGAGACAGAAATCAGTGAAGAGGAAATCCATGTTAAGTTGTGGAATCCCGCTTTTAAGGGCTTGATGGAGAGAGAGAGAGAGAGAGAGAGAGAGAGAGAGAGAGATGTCCCCATGACTGTATACTTTCTTCTGATTTTATCTTTATGAACAAACCTTCACCGTGTAGCTGAATACTGTAACGTTCTTAACTAAAATCCCTTTTTTTGCCCCCCCTAACACAATTGCCAGACACATAATAAACAGTATTGCAGCCAAACACAGGAAGTGATGAGGACATTAATATAGGTCCACTTTGAACTCTTGGGTAAGATTGTTTTCTATTACTTGTTAGTTATTGCGGCTACATAATCTTACAGCAATGTCACATTTGGCCTGAATACCAGATTGTGCACCCTGAACTGATTCTGGGCTCCATTTTGGAAGGGGCTCATAAGCAACCTTGACGAATTCCTTCTAAAACATGGCTTTTTGTGCAATTTCATTCCTGTGTGCTTTTGTGGTAGGCACTTGGTCAATCTGTTCGCTGGCTTTTATTGTTATATTTTTTTTTACCAAAGATTCATTGCTTTTTGGATGCATGGCATGTAATGCACACAGGAATACCTCTACACTAGAGCAATTCTCATACAGTATAAGACGACTTTTAGCCCCGCAAGCCACATGAGATGTGCATTTTTCGCATGCGCTCAATGTAAACACTCGCAGAAGAAATGTGAACTAATTCACAATGCTCCAGTCATGTGAAAGTCTGGTTTCATTGTTTCGCGAAAGGAAAAATAATATAACAGCGGTTACACGGGAAAGCATAATTCTGTCAGCCCTATCTGAATGACCAAATAATAACACACAAATTATTGTTTGATTAACAACAGTATCAAAAACAGCTATCTCAGTTGGCCATGCAAACTGGCCATGCAAACCTAGCACAATCACAGCATGGCACCTCAGATAAATGCATGGTCAAGGCCTCTAGAGGAATGAATGTAAAGTGACAGCCTAATCTTACTGATAGCAGTTAATAACAAGCTTCATGTCTTTATGGGAGTTGTATACAGCCCTTGTCCTGCTCTCCCATTATCATAATGAGATAGTGAAGTTCCTCTCACTGCAGGCAAGCACCATCATATTGGCTTGATGCCTCCCTGAGCCAGATAACACATGCGTTTTAAAAGCCTTCTTGGGTGGGTTAACATGTTGAACAAATGTGGTGACTCAATTAAATACAGTATGTAAAAGCTGTCCTTTGCTGTTGTCTTCAATTGAAGTTAATTCATCTCTAATACAAGAGATAGGGACATAAAACAATAAACAATCCCTTACTTCTGTTTGCTCCGAATACCAAACATGATAAACAGAAAAGTTGTCATTTGTTTGTTCAAACCGCACTAAGAAACATTAAATTTACAGTTCGTTCATCTGTCTTAGGGTAATTTGTACTTGTACATACAGTAGTGTGTGCATGTGTGTGTGTGTGTGTGTGTGTGTGTGTGTATGTGGCTTATGCTCTTCTAGTTTTTCAAGGAAAAACATGTTACCGGTTTCTCTGTAACATGACAAGCTGCGTTTTTTTTTTTTTTTTTTTGCCTTATTAACTCCAAGAATGAAATAACGACATACGTAAAATGTCCTGTGTCATGAAACTTACTAACTTTTACAAAACGCTGGCACTCCTTCTATAAATGTTAAATAAACACAATATCTCCTAACAGAAAGCAGCACCATATCAGTTTTTCTTTGTTATATAACAACATGGAATTAATCAGCTAATTATTCGGCTAAGATTATGTACATTTACATTTATGGCATTTGGCAGATGCCCTTATCCAGAGCAACTTACATTTTTCTTTCTGAGCAGTTCAAGGTTAAGGCCTTGCTCATGAGCCCAACACTGGCAGCTTGGCAGTGCTGGGGTTTGAATTCATGACCGTCCGATCACTAGTCTATTAGATATCTACGATAACAGAGTAGAACAAGCGCATTCATATAAACCTGTCATTTATGTTACAGTCCTAAGCATTACAACTCATGTTGCTATTGACGAAATTAATCAGAATACATGTTGTAATCAACACACAATCTCTGTTAAAAGACAAATTATTGAAATATCATTCAGGTTTGACCAGGCTTGGGGAGTAACGGTGTACATGTAGAGGCGTTATGAAATCAGGATACAAAAACACTGCACAGCAAAATCTCCAGTGTTGATTTCACACCCAGAGTGCTGAGTGTACACCCTACAGTGTTTATATAAGTCCACTGGAAACACATGAACACTCTGGGTGTTAATTCAGCACTAGGGATTTTACTGTGTGCTAGATTGATTATAATTGTGATTCTATTTTTCTAGTCGTGGCACACGTGAGCAACCACCCGATGCATACCTAAATAAATTTTGTGCAAAGTTAATCTGGTAGAAATGAACACAAATGGTTCTCTGAAATGCTATGTCCTTTTTTCCCGGACATGTCTTTTTTTCTGATTTTTAAAAAATCGTTTGGCTGGGATTTCTAAATCTGAGAAAATGTCTGGGATTCAGCTTTAGTTTCATTATGATGTTCTTATGGTCTAATACTGCATCATGTGTGTGCATGTTAGCATTGCTTTAACACCTCTCTGTAATTACCGCCTTCTCGCACACCAATGGGTTGATTATAAAAGGCTTGCAGAAACTATTGGCCAAACTCCTGCCTCTTAGCCGTTAGCGTAGTCTCAGCAAACGCTCGAAGGTGAAGCACTGTTGTGTACAGCATCAAACAGTTCAGCAAACGCCAACTGTCCTGGGTCGAAACAATGCCCATGGCCATATAATGGGAGGAGGGGCAGTGGTGGCTTAGCGGTTAAGGCTCTGGGTTACTGATTGGAAGGTTGGGGATTCAAGCCCCAGCACTGCCAAGCTGTCCCTGTTGGACCCTTGAGCAAGGCCCATAACCGTCTCTGCTCCAAGGGTACTGTATCATGGCTGACCCTGTGCTCTAACCCCAGCTTCGTATCAGGCTTTGGTATGTGAAGAAAACAATTTCTGTGCTCTACTGTATATGTGACCAATAAAGTATCATTATAAGGTCATTTTTATTTTCATGTTATCACACTGCTTTGTATTACATGTTTACTCAAACATGCAAATGATGGCAGAAGGTTCACTCGTGGCATCTGATGTTTTATTTTATTCCATGGACATTCAAAAGAATTTAGGAAAAAATGTAATATGTGGGCAGAGTGAAACAAAATTATATTTTTTATTATGGTCTCTAAAGATCCTGTGATCTCAGCTCTTGATCTATCAGCATCCACTCGTGGATCCAGACTTAATTATTCACTGCAGTAACAGAATAATTTATAACAGGTATTGAATTCATGCTTTAAGATAAATAATTGAATAAGCCAGAGAGTTTGAGCTGTTATGGACAGATGTTTTTAGCTAATGAGCATATGCTGTGTGTTGAAGATTCCAAGGAAAGTGTTGAAGGTTAATGAAAATATTGCTTGGTCATATACACCACACAGGCACGATATATGAACAAAATATAGTAACAGTGGTGTAAATCAAAATCCCCCGAATTTTCAAAACTATTATGTTTATCATTACATTCTTACAGTTATAAGCCTGTTTGTCTGATCAGTTGAATTGAATAGCTTTAATCCAAACAGCATGACCTCAAAAGCAAGTAGGTTTAGAAATGTCAGCTTGAATCCAATGACAGTTTAAATGAAAACGGGTGGAAAAGTTCAGAAATTAAAAAAAGCTCAATGGCTAAATAGGCAAAATCATAATACACACACACACACACACACACACACACAGACACACACACACAGACAC
>JAFFST010040869.1:56038-80138 GCA_022414735.1 Noturus placidus
CCCCCCCCCGCCCCCCGCCCCCCCACCAAGATTTACATGATTCATTTATATATGATTCATTTATATGTAATTTTACATGTGGTTCATTTACACATGATTCACCCCCCCCCAACCCCCACCTCGGCACATGATGGCTACACTAACTACTGCTTGTTGTATCAATACTATAAAACCCAACAACAGGTATAAGACTCAAGGGTAATATATAAATCTTATAAATCTTAAAAGGCGTGCCTGTCCTAACCGTGCTGGGATCAATATCACTACTAACCATCTAATAAAGTAAACCATAGGGATATAAATAGTCAATTAGAGCCGGAGTGATTTCCCCTCCCCCCAAAAAACCCTTAAACATAAAAACACCCAAAGTCTCCATAACCCAAAGGAGACAGCAGTGTATCCCTCTACAGATAAAGTTGTCCACGCTGAGACAACCACTCGGAAAGAACGCTGAACTAACCAACCCTTACCAAAACTAAAGATTTCAGTTAGAGAGAAATCCCCTACTGACTTCAAATCTGATAAACAGTCTGTCACTGTGCAGATAGTACAATTCATCCTGATATCAAGAGTTTAACATAGTCCCCTGCTTCCTCCGCTGAAATAAAGTCCTTCTGGACACCGTTATGTGTAATGCGAAGCCGAGCTCCTTCTCCAGACCAAACGCCTCTTTTAACAAAGTTGCTACAGCAGCAGTTATACACGTATCAGAACCTTCTGGAACTCCCATTATTCGAACGTTATTGCGCCGCGACCTCGTCTCCAAATCCTCACATTTATTCTGTAATCGAGTCACAGTCGCAGTGAGAGCCTCGATGGTAGATTTCATATGTGCCATGTCATGTGTAAGCGCGTGCTCCATTTCCACATCCGTACCCTTCAGTGCTGATATAGTAGCCACGATAGCAACTTTATCATTAAGCTGTTGTGTTTTCACAGCCTGCAGGTCAAGCTGGATAGCAGACAGCGCTTTCTTGAGAATCTCCTGGAGCTCCGTATTAAAAATATCAGTGATATCCTTCCTCAATGAAGCCAGCAGCTCAAGCTTGAGTGTGGTGAGATCAAAGTCACGGCCCTGCAACGCAGATTCAGGGGGAGAGGATGAAGCGTTCACGGCTCGCGCACTCGGCCTCAGTCGTGTTTGAATGCCACCTGGGGTTTTCGTATTATTTCCAGACATTTTAACATGACAAAAAATTCTAATTATAAGCAAAGATAAGGAGTAAAATAAGTTAAAGTATGTTATATGACCAAAAAGCGCAAATTAATTAAAATTTTTATCGAAATCAGCAGGAGCCTCCAGCTTCACGTCCTACTCCATTCGAACCCGAATTCCAGACGACTTCACTTCTGTGAGCACTGAGCACGCAGACATTCACTGCACACAGTATTGACTACTTTCGTCAATACTTCTCTGCATGCTCAGGTCAACTTAGTCTCTATTAAACCTACTGTTTAAATGCCACAACATAAATAACATTAATCATGAATCTCAGCACAAGGAATTCATTCGTGGCAGCCCACAACAGCAACCCACTAAAACAAAGCGAAATAAAATAATTAATGCTAAGTAGGTAGCTCCTTTCAGTACCACAATCAGAATTGACAAGTAGCAAAATCATGTACTTGTACTCATACTTGGTCTGAAAATAAATGGTATTGAAGCCTCCCTAAATAGACAGCTTTTGTCATGAATCAATGTAATTTTTTTCCCAGCTCTGCAGGAAACTTATCACTTCGAGGTTTCCAGAACATCTTTCTTGTGAGAAAACAAAAACATCGCCTCACATTTCCGAGGGTTAGATGCAGCGAGAACGTTCTGGAGACTTCTCTCGTGTCGTATATCCATCAAGTGCAGGAGAAGAGAGTCATTTTTCAGAGGGTTTAGGCTGACAACAGCGGCACTGATGTGTTCAGCCACTGGCCACAGTTCACACTGACGGACTCAGAGACACAGATGTACACGAGGGAAACATCACTATGTAGGTTAATTGTTCCAGAAAGGACAGACATGCTGCTCTTAGGAAACTCATTTGTTTAATGATTTATTTATTGATTAGTTTCAATTGCATCAGCATTTCTATTCCCCAGGACGTTTTGTGGTCAAGTCAAGAACTGCAATCACAAGTGCAAATTGAACCACATGCACTACAGGTGAATTATACAGGTGAATACATTTGGAAAGAAATGAATCATGTGGAATCAAGAGTCATTTGAAAATGAATGAATAAAGTGGAAAAGAATCACATGAAAATAAAAGTGTCAAGTGGAAGAATCACACATGAAAATCAATGAATCGTGTAGAAGGATGACATTTGAAAAGCAAGGAATCATGTGGAGAAGAATCTTGTGAAAATAAACAAATCATACAGAAGAATCATGTGAAAATCAATTAATCGTGTGTAAGAATCACATTTGAAAATCAATGTATCATGTGGAAGAATGACATTTGAAAAGCATTGAATCATGTTGAAAGGAATCACATGAAATTAAATGAATCGTGTGGAAGAATCAAACATGAAAAGCAATGAATCATGTGGAAAAGAATCTTGTGAAAATAAATGAATCAAGCAGTAGAATCACGTGAAAATCAATGAATCGTGTGGAAGAATCGCATGTGAAAATCAATTAATCATGTGGAAGAATGACATGAAAAACATTGAATCGTGTGGAAAAGAATCACATGAAAATTAATGAGTCATGTGGAAGAATCACATGAAAAAATTGATCAGATTAAAAAAAAATCAATCCTATAGAACAAATGTAAAAAATAAATTAATAATGCTGAAGAATCACACGTGAAAAGTAATGAGTCATGTAGGAGAATCACATGATTTATATTTTTTAAATAAATTAATAATGTCAAGAATTACATGTGAAAATGGATGAATCATGGAAAAAAAATCTCTTGTCTCATACTCAGATTTTATGGCAAATGGTATGTTTAAAATAATAGCACTCTGGCCTTTTTCTGTGCTGCTGTCGAGTAGGCTTGAAAAGCGTGAGTTAAATCAACTTGCATGAAGAAATAATCAAATCTAAATCTGCCAGGAGCAATCTCAACAGTGTACATTTTTTTAAGTTGAATTTATTGTCTGACATGAATCATAAATATAGCCTATAATTTAGATAAGATAATCTATAAATTTTATAGTGGAAACTCTGCAAAGCAGGACAACGTTTAACAGACCATCTGTCTGCATCATACATTTCATAAACAGACTCTTTTAACAGACTATTAAAAGAAAACCTGCAAAAAGCACCTGAGCGCCATTTAAAAAAGCCCAAATCAATGAAAAGACATTCTAAGCCTCAGCATTCATTCGGCACTGTTGATGCTTTCATTTTCAGTCAAAATGAACAGCTAGAACTACTACTGAAATGATTTCTCCTGTCTTGCTGCTTTATACTGCAGTTTTATACTGTACAGTTAAGCCTCAGGTGGTACACACTCAAAATGCTGAACCTACGTATAATGGAACCACAAAAACCATCATTTTTTTTCTCGTTTATTAAATCTATAAAAGGATAAAGTATAAGAATACGAAGTGTAACTTCTTCTTTAGGACTCATCACTACACATTCGCTGAACAGGCTTTGTGTACACTGATTTTGAACCTTAAATCTGTGTTCATTTGACACCAAATTATGTCCAAGCTTATAAAAGCCATTGTGGGTATAAATAACCTGCTAGCATTTTATACACCAGTGAGCCAAAAGTTTATGGACACTTGACCATCACATCCATTCTTCCCCAGAATGTTGCTACAATGTTAGAAGCACAAAATTAGCATAGCAGAATAGCATTATAATTTCACTTCACTTGAACTAAGGGGCCAAAACCTGTTTCATCATGACAATGCCCCAGTGCACTTTAGTGCCTGACCTCATGAATGCTCTTATGGCTGAATGATCACAATTCCCCTCAGCTATGCTCCAAAATCTAGAAGAAAGCCTTCCCAGAAGAGTGGAGGACTTTATATCAGCAAAGTGGGAATGTTCAGCAAGCCCATGGGTGTTATGGTCAGATGACAATACACTTTTGGTCATATAGTTTATTTCATAATCTACTATGTAAGCAATAAAACACCTATGGTCATCCTGTCATAGGAAAATAGTCAACCTCAAAGCAGTTACTGTTCCCACCCCAATGTTTGTTGTTTTCCAATTTCAGCAGTTTTATTCATCTTATATCACAGCAATTTGCCAAAAAATTGTGATGTTTTTTTTATTAATGACCAACACATACATTTTTAAAATAAATTTACAGTTACATTTAATATTGTGGAACATCCATGAAGCAAGTTGTGTTATAACAGCTATAAACAGTCATCCCTTCACTTTCTGATGAAGTAAATACGATAAAACAAATACAGCTTGTTATATTTCTGAGAATTGTCAAAGCTAAAATTCCTGTCTTTAGACAGAAAATGTGGCAGAAAATGTAAAGGATCAGCTTTAGCTCTGACTGTTACAAAGCACCGACAATGGAGACATTCATTCATTTTTAGTAACTGCTGCATCAGTTCAGTGTGGCAGTGAATCTATAAATGTTCAACAAACCCCTTCTTACAGAAAACGTCACCATATTCTTCACCAAAACTTGAGAAATATATTATAATTCACACTTATGATTGACCTCATTGACGTCGATCGGCTGTGTTCAGGGATTGTGTCGGGTTCAGGATGTGGGACTCCGGCGCAGCTGAATGGTGAGATGGGGGAGTTCCACAGCAAAAATTACCCCAGCAGCTATGACAATGACAAGAGCTGCAGCTGGAATATCACTGTGGACAGCAAAATGGGCAATCTGAGGAGTCTGGAGACTGAAAAAGAAGTGCCAAGGAGGTCAAGTAAAAGCTAACTTATTAAAATACAGATTTTAGAGACTCACAAAAACAAACAGCTGACTGGGTCTTATTACCCTATTGAAAAAAAAAAAAACAATATAAAAGCATCATGGAATTTGTAATGGTTTTCATGGTTACAATGGGAATTGTATTGCTTTTAATGGAAGACTTGTAATGTTCCCTTTGGGTACCTACTGGTAATTTATTGCCTTCAATTGGTGGCATGTTATGTTTACCAGATACCATTAAGGACCAATAATGGTTGATGGTTTATAATGGTATTTTGTAGTGTGATAGTTTCTACTGTATTTTCAGTAGAGTAATGTTGGATAGAAATATCTGATAGACGGAGTTCCGATGAAGTCATGGAGCAGTTAAAAACGTACCCATGGAGGAATCAAACCTGAACCCATGGAGGAGTGAAAACAGGACCAACTGAGTAGTCAAAACCGTACCCATGGAGTAGTCAAAACTGTACCCATGGAGGAGTGAAAACAGGACCCACTGAATAGTCAAAACCGTACCCATGGAGGAGTCAAACCCATACCCATGGAGGAGTCAAACCCATACCCATGGAGGAGTCAAAACTGTACCCATGGAGGAGTCAAAACAGGACCAACTGAGTAGTCAAAACCGTACCCATGGAGGAGTCAAAACTGTACCCATGGAAGAGTGAAAACAGGACCAACTGAGTAGTCAAAACTGTACCCATGGAGGAGTGAAAACAGGACCCACTGAATAGTCATAACCATACCCATGGAGGAATCAAAACTGTACCCATGGAGGAGTCAAAACTGTACCCATGGAGGAGTCAAAACAGGACTCACTGAGTAGTCAAAACCGTACCCATGGAGGAGTCAAAACAGAAACATGGAAGAGTCAAACCCATACCCATGGAGGAGTCAAAACTGTACCCATGGAGGAGTGAAAACAGGACCCACTGAATAGTCAAAACTGTACCCATGGAGGAGTGAAAACAGGACCCACTGAATAGTCAAAACCGTGCCCATGGAGGAGTCAAAGCTTTACCCATGAAGGAGTCAAAACTGTACCCATGGAGGAGTGAAAACAGGACCAACTGAGTAGTCAAATCCGTACCCATGAAGGAGTCAAAACCGTATCCATGGAGTAGTCAAAACCGTACCCATGGTGGAGTCAAAACCGTACCCATGAAGGAGTCAAAACAGGACCCACTGAGTAGTCAAAACCGTACCCATGGAGGAATCAAATCCATACCCATGGAGGAGTCAAAACAGGACCCACTGAGTAATCAAAACCGTACCCATGGAGGAGTTAAAACCGTACCCATGGAGGAGTCAAAACAGGACCAACTGAGTAGTCAAAACCGTGCCCATGGAGGAGTCAAAGCTTTACCCATGAAGGAGTCAAAACTGTACCCATGGAGGAGTGAAAACAGGACCAACTGAGTAGTCAAATCCGTACCCATGAAGGAGTCAAAACCGTATCCATGGAGTAGTCAAAACCGTACCCATGGTGGAGTCAAAACCGTACCCATGAAGGAGTCAAAACAGGACCCACTGAGTAGTCAAAACCGTACCCATGGAGGAATCAAATCCATACCCATGGAGGAGTCAAAACAGGACCCACTGAGTAATCAAAACCGTACCCATGGAGGAGTTAAAACCGTACCCATGGAGGAGTCAAAACAGGACCAACTGAGTAGTCAAAACCGTGCCCATGGAGGAGTCAAAGCTTTACCCATGAAGGAGTCAAAACTGTACCCATGGAGGAGTGAAAACAGGACCAACTGAGTAGACAAATCCGTACCCATGAAGGAGTCAAAACCGTATCCATGGAGAAGTCAAAACCGTACCCATGGAGGAGTCAAAACAGAAACATGGAGTAATCAAAACCGTACCCATGGAGGAGTCAAAACTGTACTCATGGAGGAGTCAAAACAGGACCCACTGAGTAGTCAAAACCATACCCATGGAGGATTCAAAACAGAAACATGGAGGAGTCAAAACAAGACCCACTGAGTAGTCAAAACCGTACCCATGGAGGAGTCAAAACCGTACCCATGGAGGATCCCATGGGGACCCATGTCCCCTTTAGGTTTTACAGTAGAGCCTAAAGGAGGTCTCAGAGGGCAAAATTTTTGCATTTTTAAATTCAACCACATGCAATACACTAAACCATACATCAACTAATTAGCAAACTTTTACATGCTGCATTGGTTGTGTTGTTGGATCTGAAGACCTAAAGTGCTGGAAGAGATGATGTAATGTTTAATAACACCCTGGTGGACGTGAATAGAACAAAGACTCAGGATGCATACATGTGAGAGAGAGAGAGAGAGAGAGAGAGCGAGAGAGAGAGAGAGATCAGTGTTACATTTATTTTAGGGTTTTTATTTAGCTTTTCAGCTCAGGAACTTTGTTAACTAGAATAATTTGACATCAACAAAAACATAAAAATTCGAATGAGCAGACACAAGCTCAGCAGGAGGCTGTCAGAGAAAGTCACATGCCTCTGCACCCCCCTCTCTCTCTCTCTCTCTCTCTCTCTCTCTACTGTGTGTTTCATGCCTCACTGCAGGACACATATACTGGGTCCCGATTCACCTACTTATACTGTACTCTTTTTTTGTAAAGAAAAAGTACATACTTTTGAGTGTGTAGCAAAAGAATATGTAAGTTCTGGGACGTACTAACACATCACATAACTGAAGAGAATGTTGTTGCCTAGATATGCACAATATCACTGTAAACTAACTCCTTGCTGCATTTCTTCATTTATTATTCCTCATAGAATTTATACTATTATAATTTAATTGATCATTCCCTTGATTTATTTTTCCACATTTCATTTGCATTTCTCTAAAATGTGTTCCTTAATTATTTTATTTATTTATTTATTTATTTACAAAACTCCTCCTCCCTCGCACAAGGAGTCGTTGGCAAAATTAGCTGAAAAAGATCCACACTTCAAAAATATACCGGAAATTGTAGACCATCCCATTACCTTTGGGACACACTCCTTCTAATCTCAGATACTATTTAGGATGGATTGCAGGCGAATTGGGATGCAGTAACAATGTATAAATAGAACAATGTGCAAGGGTGTACACCCATTCCCTCAGACTCCGCCCTATATTCTTGAGCAGCATTGGACCATGCCCCTGCAACCACAGGAGTCCATCCATCCATCCATTTTCCAGACCACTTATCCAACACAGGGTCTCGGGGAACCTGGAGCCTATCCCTAAGGACTCGGGACACAAGGTTGAGGACAGCTTAGACAGGGTGCCACATTAAGGGCAATTTATAAATGCCAGTCAGCCTACAACACATGTCTTTGGACTGGGGGAGGAAACTGTAGTACCAGTAGGAAACTCAATAAGCACAGGGAGAACATACTGTACAAACTCAGCACACAGGGCGGAGGAGGGAACTGAACCCCCAACTCTAGAGGTGCGAGGCAAATATGCTAACCACAAAGCCAGCAGAAGTGTCAAATTTCTAAAAGGACTTTCAGTTCAAGTTTATATCAAATATATAAAATTGTATGGACGTTGACCTTAATGACGGTTGAAACTTCAATGCTCAGAGAAATGCACTTTTGCAGTTAGATGATTTGCCTTTAAAGCAAACGTATCAAAGCTACATAGAAAATCTAGCATTATTTGTTTTTGAGTGGTAAAAACAAATAGCTGATGCTAATTTTTAATTAGAAATATGGAAAAAAGGAGAATGTACAGACCAAGAGAACGTGCACGTGAACTCCATCCATCTTCTGTTTAATTAAACTAGCTAAAGCGTTCCAGAAATGTGAATGTGTTTATCTCCCCATGTGATCGCTTTGCGGTTCCAAGACTTCTCTCTAGAGGACTCAGGCACATGCACCGCAGACACCATCACACTCCAGGATGAGATAGGGATCATTGGTGAGAATCCTACAATATCTTAACTACTTATTTTAGCCTGTAATGTTCTTAGACAGGAGTTTAGTCAAGCGAAAGCTTATTTTTTTCCTCCAGTAGTGAAGATGAGGAGTGAGAGGAAATCAGTAGGCTAGGGAACACCCACCTGTGTGTATCGATCATCTTCAGATTTGTCTTTTACACATACTGCTCTGTACTGAGTGAAAGATTTAGCGCACATCAGTCTTTGCTCTTCCAGGGAAATGCAATGTTTTTAGGCCATGACAGTCCTGGGTGTGCAGTTTCAAGTTTATATTGCCAAGAGAATTCATTCAGAGGTCTTCGAGGATTATAGCTCAGTCTTAAGATTACGAGTAGTATTCAAATACGGAGTTTCCACAAATCCTCACACAAATCACACATATCACACAAGTGCAGGCTCACTATTCAAACACAGCAGTACAGATTATGCACTATATACCGAGTTCATTGCAGAGCATTAAATCTTGGTTTTATTGGTAGCTCAACTTTTTAACTACTTCAGCATAGATCAATGCATTTTTTTGTATCATGCAATAGTTTATTTAATTTGATTTCATTTTTATTTATTATTTTATTTCTCGTTTGTTTTTTTTTGTTTTTTTGTTTTTTTTCAGATCAATCCGATTTTATTTATACAGCTCTTTCAACAACCGACATTGTCACCAAGCAGCTGTACAGGAACCTGGATATGGATAGATATATTTTTCAAATTCTATACAAATTAATGAATAGTGCAAGGGAATTTTAACATCCATCCATCCATCCATCCATCCATCCATCCATCCATCCATCCATCCATTTTCCATACAGCTTATCCTACACAGGGTTATGGAGGAGCCCGGAGCCTATCACAGGGAACATGAGTCACAAGGTTTTGGAAATCGTGGACGGGGTGCCAACCCATTCCGGGCACAATCGCACACACGCACACTCATTAACACACTATGCCCAATTTGGAAATGCCAATCAGCCTTTTGACTAGGGGAGGAAACAGAGTAAATGGTCTGCACTTATATAGAGCTTTAATAGTGCTTTACACTGTGTCTCAATCACCCATTCACACTTACACTCACACACCCATGGTAGCAGAGCTGCCATGCAAGGCATCAGGAGCAACGTGGGGTTCAGTGTCTTGCCCAAGGACGCTTTGTTATGTGGAGTCACGTGGGCTGGGAATCAATCCTCAACCCTACGATTAGTGGACAACCCGTAGAGTACCAGTAGAGTACCTGGAGGAAACCCCTGAAGCATGAGGAGCTATTTTATAAACTTTCAGTACTGTACCTTTAAGGTGAAGGTGAATAGCTCTTGATGAGTACAGTAGCTGGTTAGATTGAGTCAATATCTCAGATCTTGAGATTAGCTACAGCTCATGCAGTGTATTCGTATAAGTGTGGTCTTCTGGGAAAACCCGTCGCATGTTCCTGTGGCTGAATTCGCGTCAATGTATTTTGATGCATAAACTTAAAAGAAAAAAGAAAAAAAAAAGGTGACAATGTTTTTATTTACCTTTTAATCGCGCCTTGGCTTTTAAAAGCCAGTTTAATAAATGCAATCAGTCTGTGTACAGATGTGTCAAATCTAGAAAAAAAAAAAAGCAATCACAGTGAATATGATGCTTTGCTGATGTTATTGGATAAGTACATGCCAGAAATGGACATAATCCTTATCAGAGGCACAGTCCTTATGGCCTAAATTAAAGGCAATGTTCTCCTTTTTCACTTTCAAATGCTAGAACTTTACTTGTGGTTGAGAGAAACATATTTCAGTTCAGGAAATAGCTTTTTAGAACTACATGTAGTACAAAATGTCCACTTAACCACGTGAAGGGGTTTCCCAAGGCTCCTACACATTTATACACACTCTCTCTTTGTAATTTTATAAAACAATATACAATAAAGTATGAAACACAGGATTAAAATATGGCGCCATATCACAATAGAATTACGACTAAATAATTACACCGTGTCTTCAATTATCATTCACCAGATCCAACAGAGGTTGTGCTCTGAATCTTGATAAGTAGTTCTTAAGCATTATATAGCTATAGGAAAAATGACACTGTGCTTTCTTAAGTGGGTTGAGATGATTCTCATTTTAGAATAAAACGAAACAATTAAATGAGCTATTTATCTCTCCCTGGCCACCATAAAACTGAGCAATTACATAGGTTTCTTAAAATTGAGACATACTGTGATTTGAATATTCTGGATACAAACTTCCCCCCAGCCCTACAGCTTCAGTTCTCCTGACTCCAAGGCTCAGATGATTGCGCTTTGATGTCATGCTCCAAATTAGTCCCCAACCACAAACCATTTGGGATTCTGGGTCAGATGGAATGTTCCACATTAAACCATCCATCCTAACTAAACTGGAGTCAGTGCTGTCCTCCACATCTTAAGGAGGACTGAGTCATTTCACTGAAACTTTCAGATTTACTGGAGTGGGATTTTATTGGAACATTGTTGCAGTAGATCATATTAAATTGTTGAATGAGTCACAGAGCAATATCTCTGATAGTTTTGTTCTTTTGTGACCTCCCCCGCCTTCTGTGCCATTTCTTTCTCTTTCTCCAAAACAATTTCAAAGAAACAAAGACATTCTGATTGAAGCAATAACTAATTTCCATTTAAACCCTATACATAATGTTACTGCATTTCCTGAAGTACTTTTTTATTTATTCATGCTTTACCATGGATCTGCCATTTTGTTATTGTTTATTGTTTTTTTGGGGGGTTTCTTTTGCAGGGAAATACTGCGGTTATTCCAAGCCTAAGCCATTAGTGTCACTGGGAAACAGTTTGATGGTGCATTTCAACACAAACGACAGAGAAACAGACAAAGGATTCAAAGCTGTGTACCATGCTGTGGACCGTAATACAGTTAATGGTAATAAATTAAAATATAAAATGCATAATAGTACTATTTACCCTTACAGGGACCTCTTGCTCAAAGAAAGGGTCTAGCTCCGTCTTCTCTAACACATTTGATTCAATTTTTGGTCACGATTAATAATCATTTACAATTGTACTTCAATGTATTGTCCTATTTCAGTTTAGTTAGGGATAAAAAGTGAGTGAAATTCCTAAGCTGTGGCACTCCAACAAAGCAGTCAGTTAAATAAGAATAGGTAGAGGTAAAGGTAAATAAAATACAGAAATATCAATATACAGAATAAAATACAGAAGTAAAAATAACATTGTTTGGGAGCTGGGAGCATGGTGGCTGTACTCGGTGCCATCTTGAAGACCTCATTATGTCCCCAGGGCTAAAGTTATTTTGAACATATCTGCTTCACCTGATTGCATTTGGAATGATTTTATGTCTGAGTGATAATGAAAATAAAATAATTGTACTCTGTTCAGCATGAGGATTGAGGGAGGGTGAAGTGTGCCTCTGTTGCATTTGACCTAGAAAACCAGCAGCTGCATCAGTAATGCAGAAGAGATGGGATTCATAAACTCAATTCGTTTTTATTTGTATAGCACGTTTAACAATTGACATTCTCACAGGCGGCTTTGACTCAGAAAGGAACCCATGATGCTCTGGGTGACAATGTGATGCTCTGGGGATAATGTGATTATAAATCATTACAGTATACAGGTGTAGATTGTGAACAGAATGTGCACATGAATAATTACAGCAGCAGTTCTTAGATATAAACCTACAGTATCCAGATGAGATTTACCGCTGAGTCTGGTTTTGGGAATGCAAAGCTTAATTTAACTGTTCACATTCACTTCATTAACTGTTGAGCCAGCAGAAAGTGAATACGAAGGGCAGAAGTAGAACATAAGGATGAATCAGGCAGGTACGGAGAGTGAGAGGAACCACAGAAGTAAAAGTGTGTCAGGATCTGACACCATGAGTATATGTAGAGCTTGATATCTCCAGCTCATCTTCAAGTCATCAATCTAACCCACTTTCTGAACCACTGTCCTCCCCTCATTCTAGACATTGTAGGAGCTGGTGGCTTTCTTCAGGGTGAACATGGGGACCTAATGACCCCTGGCTTCCCGGAGAGGAACTATGACAACGGTGTGTTGTACCAGGTATGCTCAAATAATTTCTTTTTTTTTTGTTTTTTTTTTAAACTCATTTCAATGAGTGACATGACCACCCATGCTCATGAATGTGCAGGAACCAAAATTTTTATCAGAAACCTTTTAGTATTTGCTCCTAAAACAGATAAACAAATAAGACAGTAAATAACAATACACATGCTTACCATGACTCTCGCTCTATAAGGTACCATAAAAGTCCTGTAATGTGGTCTGACAATATTTTTAAATGATCTAGGTTAAGAATAGTGTTCCTATCATAACACAGCACTATTGAGTTCTCAGAAGGTGTTGATTAATTTTCTACAACAAGCTTTTCTGGTCATAAGTTTGTTATGATTACCTGCTTTATAAAATGAAATATTTTATCAAATCCAAGAGGCCAGTACACTGGACTCATATGTTCAGTTCTACATCTAGTGATAATTTTTCCATGTCTTTTAAGGAGGCTTGACAAACCTATAATCTTTATTGCCCTTCCAATTAATTCAATGCAAAAGAGCATCTTATGATGTTTAATTCTATCTGTACTGACATCTTGGAATTTGTAGCTCCATTGAGAGTAAAAGAGCAAAAACCTAAGTCTGATCCTTGGTTAAATAACACCACTCAGACAGGGCTTGTCGAAGAGCTGAACGGAATTGGAAAAAGAAAAGTTACAAGTGTACATTGAAATATTAAATGACTCACTGAACAGATATCAGAAAGCAGTCAAAGCTGCATACTAAGTACAGTATGTGAATGCTTTCACAGATAAAATAACTGCTATAGTGTACCTTGTTGTATATCGCTGTTTTTGCTTAGGAATTTGAGCCTATTTCTTTAAGCTTATTTCAAGATATAATTAAGCCATTAAAGCCTACCATGTTGGCTTTATGATATTGACCTTCATATGATATTATCCACAAGCACTTGATATTATCCCTTAGGTGTTGATGTTGTTGGGATGAGTAGTTTAGCAATAATAAATAAATGTCTTCTTACAAGGATATATTTCCAAAATACCTTAAACCTGTTAAACCCTTGCTTAAAGAAAATCAAACCTTGACTCGTCTCTATTATTTAATTTTAGACCAGTTTCCAATTTACCTTTTATTTCTAAAGTTTTAAAGAAGCCTGTTCTTGTTGAATTGCAAAGTTTTAAGTAGTATTTTTGAAAGATTCCAGTCCAAGTTTAGGAAACACCACAGTATAGAGTCTGCTATAACTGGGATTCTGTAATACGTCTGCTTTTAGACTTAAGTGCTGTGTTTGATACCGTAGACCACAGTATTCTTATTTCACATGTTCAACAAAGTGCTCTGAATTGGTTTAAATCTTATTTGGATGATAGAACCTTTTTTTTTTTATCACTGTCCAAATCCACTCTGACCTGTGGGGTTCCTCAAGGCTCCATTCTGGCCCCTCTTCTGTTCGCAATATATATGCTTTCCTTGGAATCTTTTTTTTTTTAACAGACACGGGGTGTCATTTCATTGCTAAAGATGACACTCAAATGTATCTGCCCTTGAAGTCCTTATCCGCTTGCCTGCTGGATATTTTAGGCAGCTTAAATTATGATTTGGGAGATTTGGAGTCTTAAGAAAAGACGCCCTCAATGAAAAATGTGAGTGTTGCATTCGATTCTGAGCTGAAATTTGACAAACAGATAAATGCAGTAGTTTTTTTTTATGATTAAGACTACTAGCAAAGGTTAAGAGTTTTTAAAAAAATCTTTTGTAGAGTTTTAGAAAGTGATTCATGCTTTTGTTTAATCTCAACTCGACTACTGAAACTCATTATATCGGGATAAGACATTCTTACCTTAATTTTTTAAAATCTGTTGAAAATTCAGCTGCTAGACTTTTGACTGAGCTGATTTGACTTTTTCCTACTTTTTGTTTTTTAAAGCTTTGAATATACTGGCACCGAATTATCTCTCTGACCTATTGAGTGCAAATACATCTGTTAGACGTCTAAGGTCATCTGATCAGTCCCAAGGTCTAGACTGAAGTCATGAAGTCAGTGACTGTGCCTTTGCTATTGCTGGACACAAACTGTAGAATATTTTACTGGTATCTCTCAGATCAATTTAGACAGAATCAGAATATAAATCAAAGAAAAAAACGTATAATTTTTTTGTGTAGGCTTACAATTGTTCTTAGAGCCTGAAGGTATGAATTTATAAATGTGCTTTGATGTATTTCTTATCTTGCGTTGCGGTCTGTACAGCATAGCTGTATTGATGCATCTGTGTGATGTTTCTTTTATTATATTTGTACAGCACATTGGTCAACTACTGTTGTTTTTATTGTGCGCTATAAATAAATGGATTGATTGATTGATTGATTGATTGATAGCTGAAAAAAGTAAGAATGTGTCATTCTTTAATAAATACAATTTGTAACCATTGGCAAATTACTGTGATATAAGAGGAAAACACTTGACGACGTGATGTTTATAGGAAAAACTTGAACCTTGGAGTGGGAAAACTTTGCTTCCCATTACACCATCCCATTGTTGATTACTTTCCTATAGCAACACTCCCCTTATTTTTTTTATTATTATTTTTCATCCATATGGAGTATTGCCTGCAAAAATGTCAAAAAATCAAGTGCATGCAGCTGGTTTAAAAACTTGATTAAAATAATTATCCAGAATCCAGAATCGGTCTGTCTTTGCCGGCTAGGAGTGATCAGCACAGACCACAACGATCTGGCCAGGTCTGTCGATCCTGGGTGAGCCCCATCCAATTGCGGCCCAGATCTCGTCGTAGCGAGTCGCGCCATCGTGTTGCAGGGCGTCCGAGTGGCCGCTTGATGTCAATCGGCAGTCAGACGTTGACTTCGTGAGTCCATTTTTCGTCCGTCCACCGCATCAGGTGCCAGGCCCGGCGCTTCTTGGCCTTGTTGGCCAGATCTACCGCGTCAGCCACCCTGGTCATGTCTCGCAGCTGTTCGTTGTGCACGTGGTCATCCCGTTTAACCCCTATCATGCTGCGCTCTATTGTGCGTTCAGTCACGGCCAGCTCGGGTCGATGGCTCTGTTGGTGGTCATCTCGGCAATTGAGCCAAAGCTGACCCAAGTGGCTCGGCGTCGTCGTCGGTCAGCTCCTGGCCCAAGTAGATGTCGCTATCAACTTGCTGGAGCAGGTGCTGGCCGACATGGGTGGTAGTGTCGGCCACGTGTTCGTTGCGCATCCACTTGGTTTTGGTCAGATTGATCTTGAGGCCGAACCGAACACCGGCCTGGTTGAGCTGGTCGAGTTGCTGCTATACATCGACCGCCGAGCAGCCAATCAGCATGATGTCATCAGCAAAGCGCAGGTGGTTGAGCCAGAGGCCGGTGATCTTGATGCCTACCTCGTCCCAGTTGAGCTGCCAGAAAACTTGCTTTAGGCAGGCATTGAAAAGCTTGGGCGAGATGGTGTCGCCCTGCTTGACCCCGTGACCGACCTCAATGTTGAGTGGCAGGTTAAACAGGGTAATGGTGGTGGTGCAGTTGTTCAGCTCCTGCAGCAGGGCCACGTCTTCATCACCGATGCCCTGTTGTTGGAGGGCGAGCAGCACGGCATTCATCTCGACTGACTATTCTCATAGTCGACGAAGGCCAAGACCAGTGGTATCTTGTACTCCCTGGCCCGCTCGAGCAGCTGGTTCAGCACCTGCACATGGTCCATGGTGCTAAAGTCATATCTAAATCCGGCCTGCTCGACAGGCTGCTGTTTGTCCAGCTGCTTGGCCAACCGGTTGTGCAGCACCTTGGTGAAGATCTTGTACACGGCCGACAGCAGTGTGATCGGCCGGTGGTTGCTGATCAGCTTGTGGTCGCTATTCTTGAACAGCAGTATTGTCTTCTTCATCTTCCACTGTTTAGGAATTTGGCCTTGTGCCATGTAGCGGCTGAATCAGGCTGCCATGGCCACCCAAAGTGTTTGGCCACTGGCCATGAGCAGGTCGATCTTAACGCCGTCCAGCCCAGGTGCCCGGTCTGCCTGTGCATGCTCGACCGCGTGTCGAACCTCGCTTTTCAGCACTGGCAGGATGGGCGGCAGCTGGCTGAGCTGAAGGTTGGGTGGGGGGGACAGGGACCTTGCTGGCGAACAGGTCACTGTAAAAGCGCCTGCACTCAGCTTTGATGCCTGACCGAGTCCTAGTAGTCTGCCTGTCGGGCGTCTTCAGTGCCGATACTTCGCTGCTGCTGCATCGCCTGCCTGCACTTTTTCAGGCTCTTGCGCTCCTCGTCTGTCGCCAGCAGGCGCCTCTGCCTGTACTGGTCGAGGTCGGTCTTAAGCTGCAGCCAGATCTGCTTGCACAGCAGGCCGTACTCAATGTGTGTAGGCCCGTCGGCGCGCATCTGCCGCCACCTCTGCATCAGGGCCTTGGTGGTGTCCGAAATTCGGCTGGCCCAGCTATTGGTCGGCACTGCAGCTGCTTCGCGGGCTGACCTAAGCAGGCTAATGAAGTAGTCATAGTCCTGGTCGATGTGTGTGGTCGATCAGAGTGTGAAAGACAACAGGGTCGGTGGTGAACGGCAGCCTTGCCCGGTTGCTGGCTGCCAGTGCACTTTTCGATCCTGCTGTTGATGACCAGCTTGGCCCTTACCGGTCAATGGTCGCTGCTCTTGTTAAAGAACTTGCGGCCGATGGCAGTGACGTCCTGTAGGATATGGCAGTGGCTGCACACGGTCCTGGCGTTAAAGGTAGCGATGTCGAGCGCCATTGTGGTGGTGGTCCAGTCCTTTAGTCGATTTCCAGATGGCGGCCCGGTACCTGAGATTTTTAGAAGCCTCTCGCCCCTAGCCGGATCGCTCCGCTGCCATAGAATGGGCACAGGGTCATGCAGGGTACTGAGGCCCTTGTTTGTCGTTGCCGTTGCAGTTGGTTTCAGAAAAATAATTATCACATTTAAAAAATAAACCAACAAACAAACAAACAGTAACATATCTTTAAACACAATCTCCTCCAAGTTAGCTTTACTGCTGTGCTTAAACAGCTAAAATGTTGCATTGGCACAATTTTGTCTGATATGCTAGATAATGTTCAGAGTTCCTGTAGTAACTTTTCAAATTTACTTCAGTAAAATTTACTGTAGTTCTTATTCTTTAATAACTTTAGTTCCTCGGAAGGTTTTGGATCCTCTGTGGAACCGTACCATTATCCTTGTACTGGTCACTGTAATATTGTGAATATTGGCTGTGAAGTGTGAAAGTGATTAGCTATTTCAGTCACATTTCCTCAAGCAATAAATAAATAAATAAATAAATTAATTAATTAATAAACAAACCCCATCCCTTTGAGGCGACTGTGACATGAGCTTGTTTGATTATGGAGTTTGGATCCTCGGGAGCTTCTCTGCTGCTCCGTGGCTCCATCTGGCCGGGCGTAGAGCCCATGTTGGCTAATCTGCAGTCAGTCTGTCAAGCTGCAGTACAACAGAAGGATGCACGGCAACATAAGGGTGCATACAAAGCAGGATAATCTGAATCACTATTGCAGTCACTGGGTTTATAATTGGATGGTAATTCTTGTGTGTGTGAGGTAGTGAAGAGTGAGCGAGAGAGAAACAGGGAGACTGTGTGTGTGTGTGTCTGTGTGTGTGTGTGTGTGTGAGTGGAAGGCAGATTGGTTTAGCGATTAAGGTAATGGGCCAGCAATCATTAAGCGGCATGTTGAATTCCCAGGTGAAATCTGTTGTATGCAGACAGATCGCTGTTGTCATGGCCTTGAGCAGGACATGGTGTCACTTTCACTAGCCGCAAACACCGAGCATCTGCTCTGTGTACAACCTGTAATGAAGCGAAGTCTTGGATGAAAACGAATCTGGTGTTATTTATATACATCACAGCGTCAATGATGAAGTAAATACAGTATAGTTTGGAAATTTCCTGCATACAGAAGGAACGTTTAGAGCTAAACCAATCATCTACCTTGTTTTATATCTAATTAAACATTTAGCTTAGAAACAGGCTCAACAATTTTCTAGCATTCTGATTAGACAAATAGCATGCTAAGACTGAGAAATATTGCTAACATTGCTAGATTCCAGGTTGCATGGTGTTCATGTGATCTTTCTAATACATTATCGTTTCTATAGTAACCACTTACACAGCGCATTGTCTGGAGATTGCACTGCATAAACAAATTCACACCACCAGAGGGGCCAGTAGTGGCTTGGAGGTTAAGGCTCTGGGTTACTGTTCAGAAGGTCATGGGTTCAAGCCCTGGAACTGCCACTGTTGGGCCCTTGAGCAAGGCCCTTAACACTCTCTGGTCCAGGGGTGCTGTATATGTTATAGGATTAAAAAGTTGTAGTTAAAGTTTCTTTGAGAAGATGTTTAGTGAACATTTATAGAATGAGTCTCCAGTGTTAGTGCTTTGTAACAGTCAGACGTAAAGCTATAACTATAAAGTTTGTGGCACAGGAAGTGGTTTTCTGTTTTATCGTTAAGCTAAATCTGACCTTTTTTTGTCTTATTTCTTTCATATCTTTTATAACCTAAAAGACAACAGGAATTAGGATTAGGGTTAGGCTTGTTTTCCAGACATTCCACAACATTAAAGGTAGGTGCAGATGGATAAAATGTATGACGTGTCATTCATTAATAAGTAAACAATTTACTGTGGAATAAAAGCAAGCTGCATCACAACCCTTAGACAATCCTCTACCTTGTTCATCCATCCATCCTCCATCCTCCATACCACTTATCCTACATAGGGTCGTGTGGAAGCCCTGAGCCACAAGGCAGAAGACATCCTGGACGGGGTACCAAGCCATTGCAGAGCAAAACTGCACAAACATTCACACACTACAGACTATTTGATAATGCTGATCAGCTGACAACGCATGTATTTGTACTGAGAGGAAACCACAGTACCTGGAGGAAACCCTAGAAGCACTGGGAGATCATGAAAACTCCACAAACAGAGGGAGGTGAGATTCGAATCTGCAGATGTGCGGGGCAAATGTACTAACCACTAACCCACTGTGTCCCCCCCTACCTTGTTTAATTAGTAATCAAGCATTTAGCATTTTTTCCATTTTCTAGCATAGTGGTAACATGCTAGTTTAGAATATTGCTCACATTACTATATAAATGGAATTTTGAATGCACACAGGATATCTTGGTGAACACTGTTTCGACAATATTCTTCATCTAGGACTGGGACAGGAGGATTTCTAACTTATTCCAGTTCCAGTTCATGATCAGGGCCATCCATCATTGCTGTCAAAATAAAAATCCATCAACTTTGATTAGCATGAAAGATTCAAATGAACTGGCACTAATGAATGTCTTCACATGCCACAGGAGAGAACAAATGAGTTATATTTGAGCACTGAGAATGGTATAGTCACAGACTCAGATGCTTCACCCACCATCATGGTCGCAACTGATACTATACGTATTGTACATTCAGAATCGATGGCTGCATCTGATTGGCTCTCCACATGTTTGTCTATTTTCACTTAAAACCGAAAGAGCGCTTTGGATCAAGGCACAGTCACTGGATTGGAAAAAAAAAAAAAAAAAAAAAAACAAGTTCATGGCATTTCGTTGTTATTTTATTGGTTTTTATTGTTCCTGTTCCTGTTTACAGCCGTCTTAACCTCATGAAGAGTTTAATGATGAACAGTTGAACTGAATCAGGTGTGTTAGAGACAGAAAACAGTGAGATCTGCAGTACAGGTGGACTAAATGAGCAAAACTGGAGCAAGTTACTACGTCCTCTGGGTTATATTTCTGTGCACAATGTGATTCCTCAGCAGAACTGATAGATTTCTACTATGCTATAGAATGCTACACGCTAACATTTTCAAGATTTAAAGCTTTGATCCTTGAGTGAGTAAATGATGTCATCTCCAGTTAATGACTAGATTTCTGGACAGGCAGTTTCACTCTGTTATTCACTGGTCATTCTTGCTTTGTCTTTGATGCTTGCTTTAAGTTTATAGATATGAAAGGTTTAAACACAATGCTTGTCTATTAGTATGTAAGGAATAGAACACTTTCTTCATGCTGTTATAGGAAAGTAATCCACAAGCTTTTGTAATATTTTATCATCCCAAAGTGGATTATTTCCTATAGCAGCATGTCCCAAACTGTTTTATTCCTCTAATACCAGGTCAATATGCCAATAATAGTCTTGTCAAGGCAATTACCATGAGAAAATGGTAAGTGTAAAATCTCCTCTGTCCTCAAGACTTTCCGCTGGTGGAAAACGTATGTTGCAAAGTGACACTGACACTTGAGTCTCTTTCCATAACATTAAATAAATGTCACCTTACAAAAACATCAACATATCAATGATTATCACCATTCTGACCAATCAGATTCGAGAACTTTGTCTTTAATGAACATTAGAACATTTAACTTACTTGAATTCATTTACATTCCCAAATCTATGGAGAAACGGTTCAACTCACGTTTACAGCCTTTGACCTGGTCCTGGACTCCTGCGCTGACTTTGTAGATGTCTTTGAAGGTTGTTCAGATGGTGTCAGTGCTCCCAAACTTGGGGAGTCACCTTAGACAGCAACAAATGTTCCTTGCCATCATGTACTTTATTGGTGCAATCATTAAAGAACAGCAAATTATCACCGATTTCAGGTCACTTCTGTGGAAACAACGTGCCTAAACCAGTGTTGTCCAGTAGCAATGAAATGGTGGTGCGATTTAAAAGCGATTCGAACCACAATGCTTAGAGCTTCAGTGCAGTTTACACTGTGGCCAGTGCACCAGCCATTATAACTACCACCACCAAACCTGCTACCACAACCACCACCAAACCAATCACAACCACCAGCACTAGACCATCCAACCCCCGTGGACCAAAAGGTGAGTGCTGAACCCATTTTCTGAACTGATTTCTCGGTAACAATAACAGTACATGAATAATGATGCACTAATACCTGAATTAATACTTACTTAAATATGAACCAATGATGAGTTAAAGCATGTAATAATCAAAAACTAATGACAAGCAAACCGTAACTACGACGTGAGTCTTGCAAAGCGCTGTATTTCCTGATCTCATAATGTAATGGAGGTTCTCTGACACCATCTCCAGTCTTTCCCCCTTGCAGTACGAGTCATGTGCTAACATATTTATATTATAATAATTCACTTTGCAATATCATCAAACTAAAGTCACTTATATTAAAGAGGGAGTTTTCTTTGAGTTCTCTTTGTGACATTGCATGAGAAGCTGGACAGAACATTGGAGGAAGCATGTGTTAGCCATCACTGTCCAAGACTGGTCACTGTGATGCCATACAGGGGAAAATAGCTAAGGGGTGGGTTGCTAATCATCTCACAAGCCAGATTTTTAGCATTCGTTAATAAATGTGGCCCAGAATGGAAAGAGAGTTTAACTGACATTGAGGATGACCAATCATAGACATGCAAAATGTTAAAAAATGGTGCACAGGAGAGTATATGTACGTGTAGAGAGCAAAGCTATGGATAGCATTCACCCAGCAAGTGGCCCTTAGCAAGAGAGTCTGGGGCTGAGATGCTGCTGGAATTGGCTAACTTGAGAGAAAATGATGTAACAATACAAAGTAATGTAAAAATAGTTTAAATAAAAAAGGTTAGCTGCATGTAAGTTGAGTGCAAAAGTTTGCACCCCTTTGAGTTTATCTACAAACCAGAATTTAACGATAGATTAATGTTCTGAAAGCACATTAAAACATTCAGCCTTAATGTTAGATTCAGGACTCTAGTTTAATTTATTTTAATGTGCCTCGTTAAGGCATCTAATGACTTAAAACAGTAAACACATTCATTTTGCTAAGTCTTATTTAATATATGAAGTCAAATTTAGAGTCAACAGAATTAGGAAATCCAGGTATCCAGTTATTTATCACCAGCACTGGCTGTTAAGAGCAGTGAGATATTTCACCACGGTGGAGAAGATTATAAAAGGATAATAATGCAAATAGGGATGCTATTTTTAACAACAATACAACATTAATACAAAGACAGCCCAATGCTGGAAGAAAAACAGCATACAGAGATATTCATAAAAAGAAGAAGAATAAAGCAGGATTCCAAAAGGTTAAAAGGTAAAAATAAATAAATAAATAAAAATTAAACATGTAAGTGCATATTTATAACACAGTCAGGATAGCTGTTAAATTCCCCCACTATTTTTTAGGAGAAAATTAGGAGAAGCATTTACAATTCATTCTGACAGACACTATAGTCACTGGAGAGATTAACAGACTGGTGTAAATGATTTCAGTAGTCTACGTTACACAAAAAAAATTATGCGTTTTTTGCAATCTGACAAGGCAATCATTTCATGTAGTATTTTGGAGATCATGTGAAGATAATATTAAGCTGTTTTGTATGGAAAAAATGGAAATTTCCGAAACAATGTCGCTTTCAAAAATACTGGGTCAACTATATGTAGTAATATATGTAAAGTGATAGAATTTATTGACCCCTTGACCCCCAACTTTCATAGCTCTCTCTTATAACCGGGTGTAAATTAATCAAAATATTGTGGTTGATATTTTCTCTCTTGTTTTTTGTTTCTCACTGTGTACCAAAAAGGCAAACATTAAAAATGCATTAGCACTGGATACAATAGTGTACGTTACTGCAGCTAGCAAGCTGATTTGGCTAACAACATTACAAATAGTTTACATTTTGCAAACTGATATAAACACTCACATGTATATCCTATGTTCTGATATAAACACTCACATGTATATATAATGTTCTGATATAAACACTCACATGTATATCCCATGTTCTGACATAAACACTCACATGTATATATAATGTTCTGATATAAACACTCACATGTATATCCCATGTTCTGATATAAACACTCACATGTATATATAATGTTCTGATATAAACACTCACATGTATATCCCATGTTCTGATATAAACACTCACATGCATATCCCATGTTCTGATATAAACACTCACATGTATATCCCATGTTCTGATATAAACACTCACATGTATATAATATGTTCTGATATAAACACTCACATGCATATATAATGTTCTGATATAAACACTCACATGTATATCCCATGTTCTGATATAAACACTCACATGTATATCCCATGTTCTGATATAAACACTCACATGTATATCCCATGTTCTGATATAAACACTCACATGTATATATAATGTTCTGATATAAACACTCACATGTATATATAATGTTCTGATATAAACACTCACATGTATATCCTATGTTCTGATATAAACACTCACATGTATATATATGTTCTGATATAAACACTCACATGTATATCCCATGT
>JAFFST010040870.1:5702-13649 GCA_022414735.1 Noturus placidus
GTGGATTATTAGCTGCGTTTACATGGACAACAATAATCCACTCTTAACCCGATTAAGACCATACTTTGATTAAGAAACTACCAAACAGCAATTTTTACTTACCTTAATCTGATTAAGGTCATAATCTAATTAAGCAATAATCGAATGAAGAGAGGTGGAGTACTCCTGTTTTAGTCATATTATGGACGAATATTACAGACATGTAAACACCTTAATCACATTATTATCTTACTCAGAGTAAGGTCAATAATCAGATTACTACGGTCCATGTAAAGGTAGTCAGGGTTGTCCATGTAAACGCACTGAATGTCCGCTGTTAAAAGCGCTATACATGTAAAAATAAAAAAAAACTTGAACTGATCTGAATTGCAAGTAGGAAATTATAAACTCAAATATCAATAAAAAATTGTATTCTGTATTAGCAAAACTTCTTTACAGATACAAATACACATTTAAAAAAGATGAATGTGTGTATGTGTGTGTTTCCTCTGTGTAGTAGAAGAGACCTGTAGAGAAAAGTGAACCATGTGAGGCAGTACACTCCTGAGGAACAGGCCAAAGGCTGCCAGAGTTCCCTCCCTGACATTTGGACCACCTTCTATGTCCAAACACCGAACAAAAGTTATGCTAGCGCCTTCATTCCCTCTACTCTTTAAAAAAAATGGAGAATAAAAAGGAAGGTTTGTGGAGTTACGATTGGAGCGGGGGTGGGAAAGAGTCACCGAAGTGACATTTACACCATTAGGCTCACTCTGTAAAAAATTATTTTTATTACTGCGTGCAGAAATCGAGCTCCGCTACGGCACTCTTGAGGATTAGCGCTAGAACAAATAGCCGCGGGCTCTGAAATAAATAAAACAGTAACGCGCCGCCTCCATATTTCATTTCGCAGTCATCGAGGGAGTGGGCAGGGAGGCCAAGCCAAACACTCGCAAGTTTGCACTCTCATAAATTAACGCTCTGGCAGTTAAAAGTGGACTAACTAATTCATCAGTAACCCAACCCCCCCCATCCCCCCCCGGCCCGGTTTAAATTTATTATTTACATTCATCATAGAACCTGACAGTCTTTCTCCATCTTCTTCCTCTTCTGAGACACCAAGGAGGCCATTTTTGTGCCGAGAATGTTCACTGAGATGAATCTGGATTTCATGTGCTGCAATAATTCAGAGTAATAATGAGAGATCTGGAGGAATCTGATGTAAGGATTAACGCAGGAGCTGAATGGAGAAAAATTCATTTACAAGAGTCACTCAGCACTCATTTCTATCCTAATTTAGCAATTTTTAAAAAAATTAAAACTAATTTGCTTACTAGTTAATTCCATTTTACTCACTTCCTGCTCAATTTCTTGTTTTTTATTTTTTTATTTAACATTTTATTGACATTTCATCTAATGTAGCCATTTGGAACTAATTTTCTGTGACATTTCACCTGATGTTTTACTCATTTCTCATGTTTCCTCATAATTTGCACATTTCTAAAAATTGTTTCTAATCTAATTTAGCAAATTATAACTCATTCTCCTCCTAAGGTCGTCAATCGTTACAAATGTTTACACTCATTTTCTTCTAATTCAGCCAAATTTTTATGGATTTTTACTCAGTTTTGTTTTTTAGACAATTTTCTTTGCTCGTTTCTACTGACATTCCTCATAACAGCTAATAAAAAGTTTTTATTCTTTACTTTATTCTAATTTACCACTTTTATTTTTTCTTGACTCACAATGTAGTCATTTCCTCCTAATGTAATTCATATGAATTTCCCCACTCATTGTCCTCTAATTTAGCCATTCTAATGTTTTTCTTCTCATTTCTCTATTTTTACTCATTTGTGAGCTAATTACATTTTTAACTATTTTTTTAAATACTCATGTTGATTATAATAATAATAATAATTTATATTAAAAAAAAAAAAAAAAAAAAATAACATTTCTCCTAATTTAGTCAAGGTTTTTGTTCCTCATTTCTTTACTAATTTAGCAAATTCCCTACTTCCCTACTCAGGGCAAACATGTGCTTCTTAAAAAACTATGTGAAGTCATCACATCACATCACATCACCACAAAGCACTAAAAGCCCCCTCTCTCTACAGGAGCTAACAGATGACTGTGATTGGCTAGGATCACTGATTGACACAGGAGATCAATTACACTCTGTTGAAATCATGACCTTTAATTTAAGGTTGCATTCTTAGAGATGTTTTCACAATTAAAACCCAGGAAATGGGCTTCGATCTTTCATTCAGTGAAACATATAAAAGACAAACGGGAACATTCCTTTCCCACTGATCCGGGATCAGCTTCCTGAGCTCATTCAAAGACTTACTCCGGAAAGGAGGACTTGTACCAGCTCTGTATGAGTCGACCTGCGGATGCTCTGTGAGATATAGCATTTCTCTGACTCCCCCCGCCTGGACTCTCCCAGTGGTTTGGCCCACATAACGTCCTGTTTGCCTTCAGGTGGGTCTGCTGAACACTGAGCAGTCCTGAGGCAGATTTCATGCCACTGATGTGATCAGGAGAAATACGGTTTGGTGCTGAAATGTATTTTGGCAGGGACGGAGACGGACTGTGAGCTGGGAAAGAGAGAAGGCTTCTGTTCTCTGCTGAAAATGGCTGTTGACAAAACTGTCACTGCCGGCACTTCAGCAGTACTCTTAAATTCAGGCCAGAGGAGAAGAGATGAAAAGATCAAGGCATCTGATATGTTTACTGGTTATTCACACTTCATAAAATGCTATCAGACAGGATGCTGGAATAAATTTAGAATAAATCTGTTGAGGAACTTCAACATTTCTGACAAAATGTGAAATATATTTTTAGGGGGGTGTCTTTACTTCTGAGGTGATATGATACACATCTTGAGATGACATCAGTGAGCGGCTGTATCGATTTAAATAATCTAGTGATGTAATTTAGATCTGTTTTGGTTCAGTATCTTGCAAGCCAGGGATGGGCAGGAACTGAGGCCTCACCGACTTTACTAGGACTGGCAGGAACTGAGGCCACACCATCTTCACTCGGACTGACAAGTACTGAGGCCACACCTCCATTAGTGGGCCTGACAGGTACTGAGACCACACCTCTATTACTGGGACTGACAGGTACTGAGGCCTCACCTACTGTACTAGGACTGACAGGTACTGAGGCTACACTTCCTTTATTGGGACTGACAGATACTGAGGACACACCTCAGATACTGAGGCCACACCTCCTTTACTAGGACTGACAAGTACTGAGCCCTCACCTCCTTTACTGGGACTGACAGGTACTGAGGCCACACCTCCATTAATGGGACTGACAAGAACTGAGGCCACACCTCCTTTACTAGGACTGACAGGAACTGAGGCCACACCTCCTTTACTGGGACTGACAAGAACAGAGGCCACACCTTCTTGAGCTCCTTCACTGGGACTGATGGAAACAGAGGCCACGCCTCCTTTACTGTGATCAAGAGGCTCAGAGGCCACACCTATTTTTCTGTGATTAGCTGACACATCTAAGCCCTCCTGCTCTAGCTCAGAAGTGAAGATGATGTCTGAGCTTTCAGGATTTATGAAGTATTTGTTGGCGTACTCCAGCCTGGCAAAAACTGCTGTCAGCAAACTGTCTCCTCAATTTAACAGTTGACCACAGAGACACACAGACACACACACACACAGAGTCACTACGGTAACCAAGATGTTATCATAGAGACCAAAACACCAAACATGAGCTCTTTCTTCTCATGGGTGTAGTGTGTAACGTAAACCCCGCTGCTCTGAGCTGCATGCGTCACCTCCACTTTCACAGAGTGACTTTGAAGAGATGGCCTGCAGCCAAGACTAAGGCCAGGCACACACACACACACACACACACACTCTCACATACACACACACACACCCTTCTGACACAGTATGTGTGTATACATAAATGTGAAATTAACATTGACATTTGTCGCCATAATCACTGTGCTCCCTTTAACCTCTAGTTTGTGTTTGGGAACATCCTGAAAACACACAGTCTGTCAGCATACATACACACAAGCCTATGTTACACACACGACCACATTACACACGACTGTTAGACACACAACTGTTACACACATGACCAAATTACACACGGCTGTTACACACACAATTGTTACACACACGACCACATTACACACGACCACATTAAGCACGACTGTTACACACACGACTGTTACACACACGACCACATTACACATGACTTACAAACAAGACTGTTACACACACGACTGTTACACACACGACCACATTACACACGACTGTTACAAACACGACCACATTACACACGACTGTTACGCACACAGCCACATTACACATGATGGTTACACACATGACTGTTACACACAAGACTGTTACACACATGACCACATTACACACGACTGTAACACACATGACCACATTACATACGACTGTTACACAAACGACCACATTACACACGATTGTTACACACGACCACATTACACAAGACTGTAACACACACGACAATATTACACAAGACTGTTAAACACACGACCACATTACACACGACTGTTACGCACACAACCACATTACACATGACCGTTACACACACGACTGTTACACACACGACCACATTACACACGACTGTTACACACACGACTGTTACACACACGACTGTTACACAAACAACCACATTACACACGACTGTTACATACGACCACATTACACACAACTGTTACACACGACCACATTACACACGACTGTTAAACACACGACTGTTACACACACGACCACATTACATACAACTGTTACACACAACCACATTACACAAGACCACATTACAGACTACTGTAATGTGGTCATGTGTGTAACAGTCGTGTGTTTAACAGTCATGTGTAATCATGTAACACACGATTGTTGCACACACGACCACATTACACATGACTGTTATACACGCGACTGTTACACACACGACCACATTACACACGACTGTTACACACATGACTGTTACACACAACCACATTACACACGACTGTTACACACATGACTGTTACACACACGACCACATTACACACGACTGTTCCGCACACAACCTCATTACACATGAGTGTTACACACACGACTGTAACACACACGACTGTTACACACATGGCCACATTACACAAGACTGTTACATACACGACCACATTACACACGACTGTTACACACGACAACATTACACATGACTGTTAAACACACAACCACATTACACATGACTGTTACACACATGACTGCAATACACACGACTGTTACACAGACGACCACATTATACACGACTGTTACACACGCGACCACATTACACACGACTGTTACACACATGACCACATTACATACGACTGTTACGCACACAACCACATTACACATGACTGTTTCACACACGACTGTTACACACACGACCACATTACACACGACTGTTACAGACGTGACCACATTAAATATGACTGTTACACACACGACTGTTACACACACGACTGTTACACACATGACCACATTACATACGACTGTTACCCACGACCACATTACACACGACTGTTACACACACGACCACATTACACACAATTGTTACACACAACCACATTACACACTACTGTTACACACATGATTGTTACACACACGACCACATTACACATGACTGTTACACACGTGACTGTTACACACAACCACATTACACACGACTGTTACACACATGACTGTTACAGACAACCACATTACACACGACTGTTACACACATGACTGTTACACAGACGACCACATTACACATGACTGTTACACACACGACTGTTACACAGACGACCACATTACACACAACTGTTACACACGACCACATTACACATGACTGTTAAACACACAACCACATTACACATGACTGTTACACACACGACTGCTACACACACGACTGTTACACACACGACCACATTACACACAATTGTTACACACAACCACATTACACACTACTGTTACACACATGATTGTTACACACACGACCACATTACACATGACACTTACACATGACTGTTAAACACACAACCACATTACACATGACTGTTACACACACGACTGCTACACACACGACTGTTACACAGACGACCACATTACACATGACTGTTACACACACAACTGTTACACACATGACCACATTACACACGACTATTAAATACATGACTGTTACACACGACCACATTAGACACGACTGTTACACACATGCCTGTTACACACACGATTGTTACACAAACGACCACATTACACAAGACTGTTAGACACATGACCACATTACACACGACTGTTACACACACGACCACATTTCACGCGACTGTTACACACATGAGCAGATTACATACGACTTTTACACACGACTACATTACACACGACTGTTACTTACACGACCACATTACACACGACTGTTACATACACGACCACATTACACACCGACTATTACACACATACATTTCCCCTCTCTCACACCATCAGTTCTCTCTCTCTCTCTCTCTCTCTCACACACACACATACACACACACAAACACACACTTCCCCCTTAATTGAAGCTAGAAGTTGAAATCCGTATTAGTGTGTGTGCATGTGTGCATGTGTGTGTGTGTGTGAGAGAGAGAGAGAGAGAGAGAGAGAGAGAGAGAGAGAGAGTGATTGAGTGAGAGAGGTAAATGGGCCGAGGTAGTGAATGATGTATGGCACTCATTTTCTTTCATCAGTGTCCATGAATTGTGAGCTTTGGCTGAACACACACACACAAACACACGCACACACTCGCGCACACACACAAACACACACACACACACACACACACACACACACACACAGACACACACAGACACACACCACGTTGAAGAATGAGTGTAATTTCTAGATCAGCTGTTTGGCAGAACAATGGCGTCCCTCTTGTATTCTCACCTGATTGAAGCACACACTCCTCTGTCTCTACTCTCCATCCATCCTGTGACAGGGAGTACACACGCGCACACACACACACACACACACACACACACACACTCCTCTGTCTTCATATTAATATTGTTTGTCTCCCTATCCATCCATCTCTCTGAATCTCTATCTATCTATCTATCTATCTATCTATCTATCTATCTATCTATCTATCTATCTATCTATCTATCTAAGGCAGTGGTGGTGTGATGGTTAAGGCTCGGGGTTACTGATCAACTTCCTGACATGCTGGGGTATGTGAAGAACACAATTTCACTGTGCTGTAATGTATATATAATTAATAATGACTCGTTGTCTGTCTATCTGTTTCTCCACAGACCTGGGACACCTATGGAAGGTTCTGGAAAACAATTGGGAGCTTTTAGGAAATTATCAGAAGGCTTAGTTATTTGCTTGTAGAACTCTGACCCGTTTCTTCCTGTTTTTTTTTAGCGCCAAAATTTCCTCCACTTTTTCCAGACATACTTAGTTTGTAGGCCAGTGTTACCTTCTCATCGCCCCCCCTCCCCCCTCTCCCACTCCCCCTACTCCCACTCCCCCTCTCTCGCTTCTCTTCATTTCTCTCTTGTCTGTGCCCTGTTTTCTACCTCCGTCCTCTCTGCATGTGTTACTAATCACGCAGGTCGAGTTATGACTCCGCTCCAACCCTGTCCTGAATATCCCAGCGTAAACTAGCGCTCTGCTGCCCGCTTTCTTGTGGCGATGTGTTTAGCTTGGCAGCGCCGCCGTTTCCCCGCCAGGCCCCGGACAGCGAGTGGCGCGCAGCCCTAATCACATTACGCCTGCCATATTGTGTGTCAGTCTGTCGGAGCTCATTAGAGACTCGCCGTCATGTGCCACTGAGGCCTTTTCCCGTGTTTCACTTTTCTCTGGATAATGGCCGTATTGTGTGTGTGTGTGTGTGTGTGTGTGTGTGTGTGTCCGAGGACTAAAGGCTCTGACTATGTTATCTCTCTGATTAAGTCACATGTTTGATCTTCTGCTT
>JAFFST010040870.1:19215-34215 GCA_022414735.1 Noturus placidus
CTTGCACCTCTACTCTGCGCACGTTGCTTCTTCTAGTACTCAATTAATAGATCTTGTATAGTAGCACTACTTGTATTGTTCCCTGCTTGATATCACTTTGCTTGTATCTCTCATTTGTAAGTCGCTTTGGATAAAAGCGTCTGCTAAGTGAATAAATGTAAATGTAAATGTAAATATTTCGCTAGCCGTGTTACTCAGTAAACTGTAGTTCCGTAGTTGTGTTGAGTCTCTAGTCTGAATCCATCCTCTGATAAACCCATAAATGAGTTATACTGAATAAAAACGCCAAAATGTTCAATCATGACATCGAAGCTATGAAATTTAACGATCTCTGAAAGAGGAAGCTACTAAAGCAGCTGCTAATTAGTTTTCATGTCTCTCTAGCAAGCAACACACACATACACACACACACACACACACACACACACACACACACACATACAGTTTGAAGTTTCAGAGGCTTGTGTAGTGATTAGCATTGTTCATAACAAACTAACGGTCAGAGATTTTGCGATTCTTTTTCTTTCTTTCTTTTCTTTTTTTTGAGAGACAGACTTTCTGAGGAGAGAGTTACCCCCCTCCCCTTCCCCCATCTCTTCCTCCACTGATCAAAGTCCACAACAGACAATAGTTCCTATTACACACACACGCACGCACACACGCACACACACACACACTGTTTTCTCGTTTCTCGTTGTTTTTCCTAGTTATTCTTTCTCTCTCTCTCTCTCTCTCTCTCTCTCTCTCTCTCTCTCTCTCTCTCAGACACCTCAGATGCACCTGAACTCTTAACTACAAACAAAAAGAACTCTCGTGTCTGAACTCTCGTTGCTGTGACAGCGCAGAGCTGCAACCTGAGCTTCAACGTCTCTCTGATCTCTGATGGCGACAATAACCGCGGTAACTCAGAGTGACGGGCCGATGGCGTGGCGTGCTGACATGTCTGAGATGATGGACAGCTCCTGACATGAGAGTGCTGACATCACACTGTCTCCTGACACACACACACACACACACACACACACACACACTGTGGCGTTGTAGCTTAATCCCAGCTCAGACAGGAGTGACAGCCTGAAGAGAGACGAAAGCAGAAAGAAAGGAGAGAGGAGAGTCAGGTGAGATGAACGAGGGATGAAGAGAGAGAGAACCATGTGCCCGGGGGGTATAGATAGGAGGAATGTCCCCATCTCCACCTCATTTGTTCTACACGTCACCAGTCCAGTGACTGACGGTACAGAGAACCTTTATCTCTTTCTGAAACCCGTGACAGACGCCGGAAAATGTCGAGCTATTAAAAATAATCCGTGAGAATTAATACACTGTTTTTCATTCCAAGAAACAACTATAAAAAATAGACGGATTTAAGACTTTCATCATCTCTAGTAACGTTACATTGCTAACGTTAGCTAACAGTCCGCCGGTAAACTAGCTCTGCATTAGAAGACGGACACTCGACTGAGAGTCTCCATTTACATCAGCTTTTCTATCACCGATTTAACCAAACCCTAGTACAGTTGCCATAGCAACCACTATCTATTCATCAGTAACATACGCCAAGTTGGCTAAGTAGCTAGTTATATTAGTACATGGGATCTGTGCGAAGCCCCGCCCATAATCTTTTTTTGTTTTGGTTTTTTTACACAAACATACTGTCAAAGTCTTTGTTTTAATTGGGGGGAAAGAGTGACAAATTTCACCCGGCCAATCATGAAATACGATTTATATATCATCAACAAAATCCTGTCAAAATATACTGTTACCATAGCAACCACAATCTATTTATCACTAACATTAAATAAGTTAACTAGCTAGCTAACTTACTGCACAGGTTTTGTGGCTGAAACTCAAGAATCCTGAAAGTGAGTGGTCCATAAAAGCCACAGAATTATTTTGTGACATCACAACGTAAGGTCATATAGGTAGCTCCGCCCCCAAATCATGTTTATACAGAAGTACTGAAAAGTCTCTGCTTTATATAATCCCTTTAACTGGGTACTTTTACATTACTTCTATTTGGTTTTAAATTATTGTACTTTAAATCTATCATGCACTGTTTTATGGTCATTTTTGTTTATTTTATATTGTTATTTTCTTTTTACTGTCACTAGAATACACAAATAAATACAAAATATGTCAATTTTTCAAATTTATTTTTGACAACTTTATATTTGACAACTTTTTATATAAATATAAATATTTATATTATATTTTACTTCACACTGTAAAGCGCTCTGAAACATCTTTTAAATATATGAAAGGTTCTATATACATAAAGTATTATTTATTTATTTATTTATTTTCATTTGTAGATTTTGTATTGTAAACTTTGTAGTTTCTTAACAAAACTGATTCAAGCCCCATGTACTCATCATTAAGGTTTTAACATATATATATATATATATATATATGGAATGGTTCCAGATGAAACACTGGCGCATCTGTTGTTAGGACAACTTTATCAGGAGGAGAACACACAGGATGTTTCTGCGTTAATGCTCACATTCTCTTGTAAGAAGCGAATCTTCAGAGTCTTCAATCTATAAAATGTACTTCAAAGTCTTTTACAAGATTCCACACCACACCTAAAGCAAAACCTTTAACAGGATTTTATGAGAAGCTGAAACTAGGCTGTGAAGACAAAGAGCGGTGTAGAACTCCGTCTGGTCTGAGTTCTCAGATGGCCATGTAGAGTGGCGATATTTTTTGTCTGAAGGTCAAAACCCCTGGAGGTCTCAAGGAGGAACAGATACAAGAGGTCGATAATGATGACTCGTCATGCAGATGGAGAAGAAGGTGTAGCTCATGTGGCCTACAATTATTACAGAACCCTTTCAATTCAGTCTGTGCTGGATGTTCCAGAAAATCGCAACCAAAAGTATAACTCTTTTAAAGAGTAGATGTAGCTATTCGTAGCATCCACCTTGCTGTGAGGTGAAGCAGGTTTGATGTTTAATATTTACAGTATCTCACAAAAGTAAGTACACCCCTCACATGTGTGTAAATGTTTATGATATCTTTTCATGTACAACACTGAAGAAATGACACTTTGCTACAGTGTAAAGTAGTGAGTGTACAGCTTGTGTAACGGTGTAATTTTACTGTCCCCTCAAAATAACTCTACATACAGCCATTAATGTCTAAACCGCTGACAACAAAAGTGAGTACACCCCTAAGTGAAAATCTCCAAATTGGTCCCAAAGTGTCAATATTTTGTGTGGACACCATTATTTTCCAGCACGGCCTTAACCCTCTTGGGCATGGAGTTCCCCTGGAGTCATCTTCAACTCCTCCATGATGACATCACGGAGCTGGTGGATGTTAGAGACCTTGTGCTCCTCTACCTTCCACTTTTTTTTTTTGGTCACAAAACAGAACGGTTGAAAATAGTTAAACTTTTCATAAAAGCAGCGTTAGAGGAGTGATGCTAAACATTTTGAACTCTGAGCAATCCGAACACGAGCTGAGGGAGACGCAAGAAAACAAACATGGAGGGTGAAGTGTGAGAAAAACGAGTTCACTAGAAAATGACAATCTTGAAATAAAGAATATAACAGCGTGTGTATTTTAACTTCCTCATCCTCCTCATCACCAACTTTTATATGAATCCAAGCTTTGTGTGTGTGTGTGTGTGTGTGTGTGTGTGTGTTTTCCCCAAAAGCTATTTGGCAACAACTCCTTTAATTAACACCTTTCTCACACATTGATTTTAGTATCCCAGCAGCTAGTGAAGGTGTCATGTGACCAGCTTAATTTAACCACATCTCTGACAGCTCAGAACAGCTGAGTGCCATAAAACACTCCTCCTCCTCCTCCTCTTCCTCATTCTTTAGTGCTCTGTTTCACAACTTTAAGACTTTGATGGACAGAGGCGTCATGGCTGACACGTTCCTTTTAAAACCTCCTGTAAGTATTATAGTATTATCCCGTCATCGTGGTGCAAACCCGGCCACGAGGCTGCATTTGGTTGGGGTGTTGGGGGAGGAGGGTGTTGTTACCACACATGGCTTTACACGTCTCTCGTCCCAGAGGACGGAGACAGACTTTTACAGGTCTGTAAAAATCCCCTGCCTCCTGGTCAGGAGTCATGACGGTGTGTGTGAGAGCTGAGTCATTCTCAGGATGCTTCCTGAAGGCTTCCTGATGCTTCCATATATTCAGAGAAGTCATTAATAACAATGAACAGTGCGGCAGGGCTTGACGACAAACCCGGAGAACATCTGTATCGATCTGTGTGTGGGTTACACGTCACACGGAAGTGGGAGGAGTTTCTCTGGAGTTTAGCAGATGGTTACTACTGAGGAAAAAAAGTGTGGGCGCAAACTTTACTGCAGTTTCCATGGTTTAATCTCAGGATCCTTCTAGGGCACTTGATAAGGTGTAACACATTTATTTATTTATTATATCAGGACAGAAAGGAAACAAGGAAAGATTCCTCCAGCAGCAATAAGTCTAGTACACATTGTTACTAATGTTTACGCCTGATATATCCTTAAAATATACCGCAAACAGGACGGAAGCTACTGTAAAAAAAAAAACTATTACGGACATTCGACCTTGCTGTGACCTTGACCCTGTTTGGATCAATTCCACAACCATCTGCTGGTTATGATGATCCGCAAACAGGACGGAAGCTACTGTAAAAAAAACTATTACGGACATTCGACCTTGCTGTGACCTTGACCCTGTTTGGATCAATTCCACAACCATCTGCTGGTTATGATGATCCGCAAACAGGACGGAAGCTACTGTAAAAAAAACTATTACGGACATTCGACCTTGCTGTGACCTTGACCCTGTTTGGATCAATTCCACAACCATCTGCTGGTTATGATGATCACTCCATATAAATCATTCAAACCACCAATTCAACCTCTTGATACGAGAGTCTCAGACGGACGGATAGCCTATTTGTGTAGTCTTAAGCCCTGTTTACACGAGCATTGTCAAATGCATAACTGTTGCTACGGTTAGGTCTACACTACTCCGCCGTTTCCGAACATCAGAAATGGAGACTTTTGGAAACGCTGAAGACCCCATTTTAGTTTGAAAACTCCGCGCTCATGTTTCAGTGTAAACAGACCAAAACGTTTTGAGGTGTGGCTCCGCCTACATTTACCTGACCTGATTGCTGCGATGGCCTCAGGACTGCAATTACCACATGCAGTTTTGCACTCGGGTCTAACAAACAGACTTCATATGTAAACCATAATGAACTTTCTTTTACTCTCACACTATCCGTGGTGACCCAGATGAGGATGGGTTCCCTTCTGAGTCTGGTTCCTCTTAAGGTTTCTTCCTCGTATCATCTCAGGGAGTTTTTCCTCATCCCCGTTTCCACTCTCACTCAATAGGGATAAATTCACACACTTTAAATCTCTATCCTGTGTTTACATGTTTCTTTAAAGCTGCTTTGAGATGACGTCCGTTGTTAAAAGCGTTATGCAGATAACACTGAATTGAATGTAAGTTGGCGATTGTGAGGAGTCCTCCCTTATTTTTGGAGGTTTATCTCGTTTTTTAATCTCATTTTCTCACTTATTTTAGGTCCGTAAATAAATATAAACTCCATTCATGGCCACGTTTTTCACACAGTAGAACCTCTCCAGTGACGATCGTCCTGTTCTTCTGCCGTCAGTGATTTTGGACTGTTGTTGGTTCGGAGCAGTGGTTTCACACTGGATGATTAATTACCACACTTAAAGCAAAGCCATTTCTCTGTGCCAAGCGTCTGGGCTAGAGAGGAGTGGAACTGAGAGAAGAAAGAAAAACTACCCATGGCTGGTGCTTCTGTTCCGTCGGTGCCAATCCATGCTGTGTTTGTGTAAGACTTCAGTGCGCTTACAGACATTATCTTGTCTTAAGAACGCTATCATCTATTAGGATCTGAAGCACTCTGTCTGAGCGCTTCTCCAGACAGTCTTAACACGTCTCTGTGTAAACACACACACACACACACACTCACACACACACACACACACGCACGCATGCACGCGCACACACACACACACACACACACACACAAATAAAATCAGCCTGCTGCAATTATTCCAGTGTTTACTTTTCAAGCCTAATGTCATTTAGAAAACAAGAAAACAAGAATGAAAGAAAGATGAGGAGAGGAAGGGGAAAGGAATAGTGTTTCTTTCATTCTATTTCCTTTCCTCCTTCATCCACTCTTCCCCTTCTTTCTTTCTGTACACTTTATATACCCTCCCCTCCATCCAGTCCTTGCCTTCTCTCTCTCTCTCTCTCTCTCTCAGCTGGCTGTCGGTTAGTTTATCCGGCAGATGTGTTTGTTGTGAAGGCCGTCAGTGGACATGGGCAGGTGAACAGCTGATAATCCTCCGGTTTTATCTCTGAGTCTGTGTGCTCTTTATTTTGTCTCTCTTCAGGCAGGTTAGCTGATAGAATCAGTGAGCAGACACGAGGTCTGGAACATCAGTGCTGTCACACGGCTTCACTCCAACACACCCTGCGGCCACGTTTCCCTCTACATCCTCTTATCCCTCTAGATCTCCTGCCATGAAGGAAGATGGACGTGGATCCAGAAAACAACTCAAATCTCACGCACGTGTGTTCTGATGCGTCACTCAGAAGCGCTGGCAGGTGTGTTCCAAGGCATGTTTCAGGTGTGTTTTTGATGTGCTTCAGTGCCATGTACATAGAGTAGTATGCCGTGTCCTGATTTGCTGAGACTAGTACTGAGTGTTCTGAATGGTGGAGAGTAGTATGCTGTGCCCTGATTTGCTGAGACTAGTACTGAGTGTTCTGATTGGCCGAGAGCAGTATAGTGTCCTGATTGGCCGAGACCAGTATAGTGTGTTCTGATTGGCCGAGAGCAGTATAGTGTGTTCTGATTGGCCGAGAGAAGTATAGTGTGTTCTGATTGGCCGAGAGCAGTACGTTGTCCTGATTGGCCAGACCAGTATAGTGTGTTCTGCTTGGCTGAGAGCAGTGTAGTGTGTCCTGATTGGCCGAGAGCAATACGGTGTCCTGATTGGCCGAGACCAGTATAGTGTGTTCTGATTGGCCGAGACCACTGTAGTGTGTTCTGATTGGCCGAGAGCAGTGTAGTATGTTCTGATTGGCCGAGAGCAGTAAGGGGTCCTGATTAGATAGATAGATAGATAGATAGATAGATAGATAGATAGATAGATAGATAGATAGATAGATAGATAGCCAGTACGGAGTGTTCTGATTGGCTAATTTACCAATTGGTTATTAATCAGTTAATAATCAGCAAATAATATAAGATGCTTCTCTAATTCTTATTACCAGTCTAGTAGAGTAATTTCTGATTGGCTGAGAGCAGTACGTTGTGTCCGGATTGGCCAAGAACAGTATGGTGTGTTCTCATTGGCTGAGGTACTAATCAATCATTAATCAGTTAATAATGAGTTATTAATGAGTTCCTGAAAATAAATGTATGAGTTTCTATAACGTTTACTGTGATGAGTTACAGAAAGAGTTGCTAAGTTCCTGAAAATGTTCTTGCAGTAGAAATTTGCCTGAAATTCTTTTTGTAGTTCCTGCATGAGATCCTGAAAAGGTTTTTGTGATGCTGGATTCTTGCAAAGTTTTTGCAGGAGTGCCCAAGTTCCTGAAACATGATTAAAATAACTGAGTATCTATGTAACGTGTAACATGCATGTAAACCCTAATTTCCTGAAAAGGTCCCTGTATTAGAAATGGGCCTGAAATTCTTAAATCTTTGCAAGAGTTATGGAAAGGGTATCGGTGGCGGAAACAAGCCTGAATGTCCTGAGTTCCTGAAAGAGTTCTATGTTCCTAAAAAGGTTCCATCAATGGAAATATGCCTGAAGGTCCTGAGTTATTGAAAAAGTTCCTGAATTTCTGAAAAGGTTCCTGCAGCAGAAGCTAGTTCCTCAATGAGTTCATAAGGTCCTGGAATGAAAACGGGCATGATATTTATTAGTTCCTACATGAGTTCCTGAACAATGGTGGAAACATTCCTGAAAGTTTCTAAGTTCCTGAAAATTATTCTTGTAATGGAAATAGACAAGAAATTCTTCATTTTACTAAAATAATTCATTAGTTCCTGTAAAAGTTCCTATGATGGAAACATGAGAATTTGCTGCAGTGGAAATGCACCTGCAGGTTCCTGTGAAAGTCCCCTTTTTTCACCAAACACACCGGATGGTGTTTATGATCAAATTGTCTCATCTAAACACATGATTCCAGCTGTAAACGTTTGTTGAAGGTTCACTGAGGTTTAAATCAGAGAAGTAGAAATGGAAAATCAGCTCCCTTTTTGTTTGTATGATCGATTTATTTCATATAAAGATCTAAAAAGAATCTGATCCATGAATTGGGAAAACAGGACAACAAGGAGAAAGTTTTGTCCAGTGGCACAAGCTGGAAAAAAATGGAAAAGAATGAGTAAGGGTGTGGGGAGTGGAAAAAAGGAGAAGGTTGACCCAAGAACCTCCCTCACATGTGTGTTTGTTGGATTTGTGGGCTAATGTGATTTATGTCTTGGAACTTTGATCTCCTAAAAGGCTTGGAGATTTACACAACAATAATTCTTCTTGGCCGGCTCTGAGATAAATGATGTGCTTGTGGCAGGAGTCCAGGATGGAGTTTAATAGACTGATTTTTGGGGGAGGGGTCATGGGAGGAGATTGGAGGTGGAGATGAGGGGGTGGTTTTGGAAGATGTTCCTGAAAGGCTGAGTACATAGCTCACAAAAAAAAAATCACTTAAAATGGTCCATAAATACCAGGCTAATAAAAGTCAAGGTCAGCGATAGCTCCTAATAAGTTTACGAGTCCTTCTGTCGAGTACAAAGAGAAGGAATAGTGTTCTAACAGAGACACATCTGCTGGGGGCTGAGCTGAGTTTAACAACAGGAAAGAGTTGAACATGCTGAGTGTTGAAGCTTACATGTTTTTCTGTGGGGTCACAACTCTCGCAAAGTAATAGAGTGCAGGAGAAAGGCACAGGATGGTCTAATAAGAAAGACACCATGAATAACAATTCCCTTTAGAAGCTGGAATTTACATCTTTAACCCGGATCTCATTCTTACTAATGGATCCTATAGATTCTGTTTACATACACTAGCTAGATTGGACCTGTCTTGGAACTTTGATCTCCTACATCTACAGAAACCAGCTAGCTAGCTAGATTATGTATAGTTGGAGACTTTTAGTGCTCTTGGTGTAACAAGCTTATTTAAGTCACAGTACCTAGCAAACTGCCGCTATCTTATCTAAAATAAGCTAATTTGCTTTAATGAATAGATTCCCATAAAAATATCATCTGATTCCAATCAGACATAAGTATGTAAACCAGTAGCTAACTCAGTAATTCCTAGTCCCCAAGAAAGTAGCAACTCTGAAACAGGAAGTAAAAGGTTTCTAGGAAGAACAGCACATGAGCTCGTTGGTGCCAACGCAGCTGAGGTTCCTGAGTTTCAAAAAGAGTTCCTGAAAAGGTTCTTTGGAAATGCAAAGAGTTAGTGCAACCTGAAAGTAATCAAAGGTTCCTGAGAAGGTTCAGCAATGGCAACAGTGCCTAAAATACTTGCATTCCTGCAAGAGTTCTCAAGTTACAAAAAGGCTCTTGTGATGGAAACATGCCTAAAGGCCCTTAGTTCTGAAAATAGTTCCCTATCTTTATGAACAGGTTCCTGCAATGGAAAAACATGCCATTCTGACATTCCTAAAATGATGCTAGGTTCCAGAAAAGAGTTCTGCAATGGCAACACACCCAACGTTCGTGAGGTTCTGAAAGAGCTCCTGTCATAGAAATGCACCCGAAGTTTTTAGGTTCTTACTCACAGAGGTCATAAATACTCAGACTTCCTGTATCCGAGTTATATCGAACCCAGCATTATCCCCCAAGGCCATCTCGTCTCCAGAGATGTTAGAGATCAGACACGGGTTCTGTCCTACACACATCCTTTCAGCCTGGGAGTGAGAGAGAAGGAGACGAAAAGCCCACATAAGCGTTAACCTTTTTGTCTTTCCACGTGTACTCTTACTTTTTCCCCTAACGGAGGAATTTCCCACATGCGCCTGAGTGATGGCATTGCCTCAGATTCGGTTTTTAATAACGCCGAGCGCAAACACTGTAAATCAGCGGCTTGAACGACTCTCTGAAAAGATAACCCAAATCTCAGAGGCCATAATTTTCCGCTCTCCCTCGGCAGCAGCTGGTTGTGCTCAAGACGTGATGGGCTTCTTTTGAAATAGCAATCAGTGCCTCCATAGTGGGGAGGACTCGTAAAAGTGTCAGGCCCGGGCGATATACGGCGCCATATTTCACCCAGTCCTCTCTATTTTAAACGGCTGAGTTATGGCCGGGGAAATAGAGCCCCATTAGAGGTGATATGATGTATTCTCTGCCTTGTTCTGAGGCTCGTTCATCAAGCAGGGGCGAAAAGAAAGCTACCACCACCCCCTTCTCTCTCTCTGTCTCGCTCTCTCTCTCTGTCTCTCTCTGTCTCGCTCTCTCTCGATGTCTCTCGGCACCCCTACAGCGCAGCCCCCGTTCTAGTGGACTGTCACGGGTAATTTATGACACACAGGCAGTGTAACCTTCTGGCAGGTTTTGTGCAAGTAGACTTCTCTCTCTCTCTCTCTCTCTCTCTCTCTCTCTCTCTCTCTCTCTCTCTCTCTCTCTCTCTCTCTCCCTCTCTCGACATGAGATGACAAGTGTGTGATTCTGTCCCTCCTATCTTGTCCATGAAGCTGAAAACAAAAGTATCTGAGAGTGATCCATGAGAGTGCTAATGACTTTACATTAGATCTCCATGGTCCAGCTATCGACTGTTACTTCTTTTAGTGTGTGTGTGTGTGTGTGTGTGTGTGTGTGTGTGTGTGTGTGTGTGTGTGTGTGTGTGTGTGTCCCTTTGCCTTTAGCTAGAGCATTTAGGAGTTCTTTGGGAACTCCTAAGTTCTTCAAACATATTTTTGATGGTTTTTCAGATATCTGGAATAGGTTCATGGAAGATTTTTTATTGTCTTACCAGCAGAGCCAGAGGTTCCCAGAGGTTCTTTTATTTGCTAGGGATGATCTCAACAGCAGAATCTTTTATGTTTCTGGAGGATCTTTAGGGGTACTTCTGATTGTCTAACCAGAAGAACCCTTGAATATCAGAGGTTTCAGAGGCTCTTCTGATGGTTAGAACAATAGAACCTTTTGATTGTTCATGGAAGATCTTTAAGAGGTTCTTCAGATTGTCTCAGAAGCAGAAGCCTTATTTATTGGAAGGTCTTTTGGATCTTTCTGCTCTAGAGGTTGTCTCAACAGCAGAACCCCTACGTTCCAGGAAGAACTTACAGAGGTTCTTACGACTGTCCTAACGTTCCAGGGGTTTGTTTGAATAACTTAACAGCCGAACATCCAGTTCCTGGAAGATTTTTTAGAGGTTATTCAGATTGTCTCAGCAGCAGAACCCTTAAGTTCCAGAACACCTTTTTAATAATCTGTCTCTTTATCGCACCAGTTGTTTTTTGGGTGTGCAGTTATTCATGTTGTCTCACCTGCAAACCTTTTAAGTTCCTGGAAGATTCGTTAAGGGTTTTTTCTCCCTTTATTGTGCTACTTATTAACATTTAATTTCTTGGAGGTTCCTTTAAAGATTCTTTTCTTTCTCTGTTATCAAAAGAATCATTCATGGTGTTCTCCCTGCCTCACTGGCATAACCCTCATGTTCCTGAAAGATCTTTCAGTATTCCTACAGACTTTCTCATTAGAGCAACCCATAAGCTTCTGGCGAAGACTTCTGACGACTTCAGCTGTTCTTTAAATTTTTCACCAGGGAATCCTTAAGTTCCTGGTAGATCTACTCATCAAATTTGCTTAATGGCAGCCCCTTCAAGTTCCTGATGGGTTTTTAGAGGTTCCTCAGATTGGCAAACCAGCTCATCTGTAAATTTCCTTTAGATTTTTAGGGATTTTGAATATTTTTATTTATTTATTTCAGATTTCAGCAGCACAACCTCATTCAAGCCATTTCTGTAGAAATACAGACCAGACCAGAAGTGAAACAAACTGTTGCCAATCCTGGTTCCTGGGAGATCCTTTTTTTAATGCAGTCGTCACCAACCCTCTTCCTTTAGATCTTGAGACCTTCCTGCAGGTTTCATCTCCAACCAGAATTGTACACACCGGTTTTATGTTATTAATAACTTCTTAAGGCAAGGATTAGATCAGGTTAGGTGGGCACGATTATGGTTGGAGCGAAAGTCTTCAGGAAGTCAGATCTCCAGGAACAAGCTTGGTGAACATTGCTTTAGGGTTCTTCAACTGGCCTTACTTGCAGAACTCTTAGATGTGCCTTCACAAAGTTTCTTGAAACATAAAAATCTCCTGAAGAACACTAAATTTCAATACGAGCCACAAATCTTTTAGTGTGTTTGTAGCATTTGTAGCTGTCATGACAAACAGTCTTGTCAAAAGTCCAGGGACGACACCTCTGTAACTCTGATCAACTGCTATGCTACTTTTGAACCTTGGTGTGGGTTCTTCCAGAGATCTCCCATGATGCTAAGCCTGTACTGGGTGTGAGCCGATTTACAAGTCAATAGGAGTTCAACTATCACCTCTGTAATCTGGTAATTCCCCTTTAGCGCTTTTTTTACTGGATTCCTGGAAATGACAAATGTTTTTAACGAAACTTTGACTCATTCCGTGAGGAACGAAACCCGTGTTTAGAAATGGGACGTCTGTCCGTTTTGCCTTAAACCAGGACGTTTTCCCAACATAAAGCGAAATAAAATTTCTCCCATAATAAAGCGATCTGTAGGCGATATTCTTGACATGCTTTTTGCATCGTTTATTGTATTTACCACCAAACAGTCACAGGTTAACAGTTTGACTGGACGCCAGCAGACGGAAATGATATTCCACCCCGTGTTTTGTGTTTGTCCATGGCGACCCCTCCGCGGCCCCTGCTCGCTGGGAGATTAATAACCTGGGCGGATCAGTGTAATAATCTTTTGTTTGAACTGACAAGAGTGATGGCAGCTGATTGGCTTTTAAATGAGCGCCTTCGTGTTGCTAAAAGTAGTGGAGCTAAAAGGTTACGCCTTTATGATGAATTCCTGCTATGGTGGAAAAATATCATACATACTGTATCATTTCCCTCATCATGGAACTCATAATTAGGATTTCATAACTTGATCGATGATGTATTTATTAGGGGCGTAAACCTCAGGCTTCCACATGACACAATTTTTATTCATAAGGCAACGATATGATTTAGTAGCCTCCGACTGATACCTGACGTACTTTGTTCAGTAGTCATGAATGATGATGATGATGTAAGAAGGAGGATTTTAAAAGTGTCAGAGTTCATCTTGCTAAATCACCTGCTACATTATTCACGCATCAGTTTATAAGTACGGATGATTTTTCACACCGGTTGTTCGTCACTTTTCAATGAAAACGGATTGATATTACGATTGTTACGGCGATTCATTTCGATCTTTGCCTCTGTTATAGTTTTTAAAAATCAGGAGGAAAATCTTAATTGACTTAACAACAAAAAACAACAGAACAAAGATTTTTTTTTACATACAATTGTAGACGACGCTCCGTCGCTGCCTAGGACATGGCTTAAAACCTCGACAGAACGAATGTCCTTAAAAGTTCTGCCAGGGTAAGGTCTGTGGGAATCAATTTGGTTTCTATAATGAAAGATCTGTTTAAGTCTATTTTGCAACGCTTTCTATTCCCAGACGTGCGTTAGCTGTTTACGGAGACCACCAGGGAAGAATCTCAGCCGAGTCCCATCAGGTTTATCAGTGTGTTAGAGCAGGAAAATCTCCAACTGTGCAGTTTACAGACAACAGCAGGAGATTTACAGAACCCGAGTCTGTGAGAAACACTTCATTCGTCTGAAATGTTAGCGCAGAATGCACCGATGTTGTCAAGTCCAACTACAGATGTGTGTGTGTGTGTGTGTGTGTGTGTGTGTGTGTGTGTGTGTGTGGAGGGGGGGTCATGCATCAAGCTAAGCATTGTTTTATTAGTCACAGCATTAAATTATTTACTCTTATCGTCTCAATTACCTGAACGTTAAATGTCATCAACGTTTTCATACACCACAGAGCTGTGATATTTATAATTAATGCGCTCATTCTAACACCTTATCGTTTCCATAGTAACGGCTCGTTTTCGAGCGGTAAAAGTCTATGTTTTCTGATGTATTTTTTGAATGTATTAAAAACAGATGCTGGTGAAGGAACGACTGTTTTATAGTAGCCGCTATAACTTAAGTGACAAGTTAGGACATTAACTTGCTTTACGAACATAAACTGTAACTGTAAGTCTTAGACATGTCGGTTTCCCTGATTTGAAATAATCTACGCTGACATGATTTATTCGTCTTTCTAATTTCTAATTAAAAGTCCTAAGGGCGTGGTGCAGAGGAGTGCGATGCGGGTTATTCTGACTCCAGACAGTTGAAGTGAGGTAATGAAAACATCTGGTCTTTTTTAACAGCAGTTTAACGAGCTGAGAGGAAACTCAGCTGGTGACTTGTTAGGGTTTGGGATGAAGCTCGCAAAATGACGTGTGCGCCGATAATCGGTCATATAACACATCGCAATGTTTAACACTTAATATAACCTAGCTATTCTAGACACTTCAAAAACATCGTCGCTACACATCATTTCATCTGTGTTGCCTTCGATAAGACGTTATCCAGGTGGGGCGGGGTTTATTTTAGGCAGCATTAGCACAGTCCCAGTGGGAAAACGGTTACACGAGGGTTTCCAAATTTGTCCAAATTCGAGGATGGCGTCGAGTGCATCGTCCTAGGTCGAAACGATCCCTTTGCTCTGATCATAAATTGCTCGTCCGGTCATATTCGTGTCCGTCGACTGGCAGAAGATATTATATACTCTGGAGACCATAAACAACTCATTTACGTAGCTAGCTTATATGACTAGCTTGGTTAATAATAGCTAACTTGCAAATTAGCGAAATAATAAATGAACTACCAAACAAAATCAAATAAACAAAAC
>JAFFST010040873.1:2500-12399 GCA_022414735.1 Noturus placidus
CCTATACGGTGGATAACGGGCTTCTGAATAACGGCTGTTTCCTGGACGCACTGGGGCTTGTGCCACACGTCTTCCTTTTCTTCAGCACTTTTCCCATCCTCTTCATCGGTCAGTGGTTTTATCCTGAAAATAGACAGATCACTGTCATTGGATGAGATGATAGAACTTTTATTGATCTAATTTGAAGATTGGGTGGGGTGGTGGCACTGCTGGTAGTGTCGCTGCCTCACAGGGTTCACTATTCTGAGCTCTGGGTTCTCTGGTTTCCTCCCATCTCCAAAAAACATGCCAGGAGGTGAACTGGCTACTGGAAAATTACTTCTAGGTGTGATTACACATGCACTGTGTATTCCCACCTTACAGGAAGTGTTCCTTGGATAGTATCCTAACCCACTGCATCCCTGACCAAGATAAAGCATTTAGAGATGAATGAATGAATGATTGAATGAATGGTTTCAAGATAGCTATGCATCCAAGTAGTTATCTAATGAACCCTTCAAGAAGCCTAACAAGAATACCTGCCAGATTGTACGTATTAAGATGAAAATACAAACACTCTTACAAAAAAAAACATTATTTAAGGGTTCTTAAAGGGTTAATTGGATAAGTAAATAATTAAGTGTTATTCACTTCCAAAAATGGTTCTACATGGAATCCTTTTTGATAGAAGAACACTTAAAAACACTTTTGCTGTATAATCCAGAGAGACAACTGAAGAGGGTTCTACATCCTACAAGAGTGTGGTCAATTAATTCTCTCTCTGTCATCAGCCGGTATGCTTAAAAGTGTTTGTAATGTAGGTTGGGGCAGCCAGAGCTCTAAGGTTCATATCCATCACAGCACATGGCTGCACTTTCCTGGTCATAACCTGCGCTGGTTGCTCACAGCCGCTCTGTTGTTTGTGCTGATCTGTGAGGTCGCTGAGGGGATTGTCTCAGATGGGTGAGTGTTTGTTCTGTAATCCAATACAGTTGAATATTGTCAATAACAAATTGGCATGAATAATGAATAACTAAATGAATAATCAAATTATTTGTAAAAGCGTAAACTTCGCAACTCATTACTGAGAGAGTTTCTAGATATGATAATGACAAAATGCCGGATATTCACTATGGATTTATTCTAAAAACATACTCTATTATAGGAAAGACAACGATGACAGAATGTTGAGATCCTCCTTTAACATGAACCGTTATGCTCTTCTAGGTTTAACCAGTCCCGCCACCTCCATCTGTATATGCCTGCTGGACTGGGTATTCTGGCAGCTATAACCTCTATAGTCTATTACCACAACATAGAGACCTCCAACTTTCCCAAACTTCTGTTAGGTATGTACAGAAAATGATCATAAAGCATCCAATGTTCACCTGTAGCATTCTGTAGCATAATGTCTTAAACTGGTTCATACTGTTTCAATAGTATTTCCTGTGATGCAGCATGAGAAGCAGTTGAAACAAACATATAATAACTGTGAGAGTGGGATAAAACAATTAACAGTGCCATGCGCTAGTCAAGATCATTTATGAACACGAAGGATATAGCTGGGGTTTGAGGAACTGTCAGAGCCAGAATTCACACACCACATGGAAAAGAATGCTTCTGGCTTAGTCCACATGGAGTCCAGGAGTATTTGAATGCACATACAGATATACTGTAGTTACAGATATCTGGAGAACTAAACAGACACATATAGAGAGACTGGCATTGCAATACACTCCTAATGCGGGGCAACAATTTCCCAACTTTAAACAGTCACATTTATTGGTCTTAATGATATTTGGACTATAGGCCAGAAATGACCTAAAGACAACCAACAGTTGTGTTTTCACAATTCAGTAGTAATTGTTTTTCATAGGAAATGCTTCTATGCATATCTGCTTTCCTTTGTAATCTCTTTGTGATTTCCATTCATATCAAGCTCTGCTCATCTACTGGATTTTGGCCTTTGTGACCAAAATCATCAAGTTCACTAAGTACGATGAACATGGAATCAGCCTGGGGGAGCTGCGCTTCTGCATCACAGGCTTGCTGGCTTTAATCTACGGCCTTCTGCTGACCGTGGAGATCAGCGTTATACTGCGCAGGGTGAGAGAACGCTAGGAAACTGTAAGGAATTAAGTGTGTGTGTGTGTGTGTGTGTGTGTGTGTGTGTGTGTGTGTGTGTGTGTGTTTGGGTGTGAATAGTATCACTGAAAAATCACGCAGTTATTGAAGTATTGCTTTAATGCCTTCATTTGTTGTTATCTGATGACTAATAGCCCAAAGTACAAACAGGGACAAAGGTAAACTGAACCTGGGTCATTCTGGTCTAGAAATGAAATAGAAATAATTTTATTTCTGTTGTAATTTTTAAAGGCATTAAAGACAAAACCACTTGCCGTTACTATAAATGTTAACGCTAATACTGACATAAACTCGCCTGTCAGTTAACCTTTTCACATGAATTATGATAAGCTTCTCTTTCACACATCAAATTAAATAGCAGGGATACTTATCCCTGTGATGTCCATGATGATCCCCTCTCTCTCTCTTTCTCTCTCTCCCTCTCTCTCTCTCTCTCTCTCTCTCTGTCTCTCTCTCTCTCTCTCTCTCTCTCTATTATATAAATTAATCCACAGATAGTCCTTTCAGTCTATGTAGGATTAAGAAAAGAAAGGCATTACGCTAATTGAGTAATATCTTTCGGTCACATGGCATTGCAGCACAGAATGAACTCTGACTGTTTTTCCTGAAAGACATACATCTATCCATCTGTCCTCTCCGAGGTCTATCCATCTGCCCTCTCCTCCATTAGTGCGGTGGATAATAAACCCACAAGTTTTAGCCTGTTTTAAGCTGTTTATCAGTGTGAAGTCAACAGAGATTAAGCCATGGTCTTGGGATCTCGAAATAACATTTGTAGTGAGGATAGACCATTTAGTTCTAAGAACAAAAGAACAAAGAGAAAGAAAATCTCTGCTATTTACAGAAAATAAGCGATGTTGAGTTATGGTTTATAGCGAGAGTGTCTATGTATGTATGTTTAATACAGAACTGAGCTTTACTGCTTAGTGACTGTTACCAAGCTGCCACTGCAAACATATCTGACTCTCTGTTGTGAAGTATCCATGGAAAATCCATAATCATGACTTCACGATCAGTGGCAATAGAACGCCAGTGTAGTTGACAATCAGACCTAGTTCCCTAGTCCTGGAAAGCTACATTGGTGCACAGTGAAGGCCTTGCCCACATATTTTGCCACATCTGAAGAGTTTTGAGTTCGATGGCTTCTATACTAGTGGGATAACAATGCCACTTCACAGCTCCAGGGGCTTAGTTCAATGCTGAGCTCAGGTTACTGTCCTTGTAGAGTTTTAGTGGATGTTTCCCATGGGTTCCCTCCAGGTTCTTCAGTTTCCTCCCACCTCCCAAAAAACATACCAGTTAGTGGATATCCCCAAAGTGTAACTGGGTGTATTTGGTGCCCTGCTATGGACTGGTGTCCCATCCAAGTTGTCCCATCCAGGTCCCATCTCACATCTGGATGTACCGTGACAGTAATGAGGAAGACGGAACTGCTAAATATGAATGAATGAATGAATGATGAATGTACTAATGAGCATGCTTAATTGACATGCTTCTTTCAGACAGTCCCAGACAGCTACACCATTCAAGAAAAACGAAACATAAGAGTTGAAAGTGCCTCGAAGCTGTGAACCTTCTGATACTGATTTTGAGAATGAGAAAGAGGTCCCACCACCAGATAACTCTCATTCATGAGGAGTGCTAGGTTAGCTTTCACATTGTACATTGACATGGCTTGCTTGGTTTGCTATCTCTCACTGAGTTGCTAAGATGTTAAGAGACAAAGCAAGATTGCAAGATTTACAGCCTTGTAACTGGTGCAGTTACAGTTTACACAATCTTTTCCAGGGATTACCTCATCTATTTTTTAATCAAAAGAAGATCTTCTTGGGCCAGATAAGAGTGCAGTTATCTGACAAATGAGGAAAAAAAAGCATCTTTGTTATGTTGTTTTAGGTTCTTAACAAAAAAAGCACTCAATGCATCACTATTTCTGTTATCTATATCCACAATTACTTTAAATGGTATAGAAGTAGTACTAAAGTAATCGGTTGTCCATCTGGTGCGTTTGTTTTCCAGCGCTACATATTCTTCCCACACCCGACTGAGGTGAAGCCTCCTGAGGACCTGCAGGACCTTGGTGTGCGTTTCCTTCAGCCTTTCGTCAACCTGCTATCGAAGAGCACATATTGGTGGATGAACACATTCATCACTTCAGCTCACAAACAGCCCATCTACCTGAAAACCATTGGCAAGCTACCCATAGCTATGAGAGCGCTCACCAACTACCAGAAGCTACGTAAGGCCTTCAATGCACAGAAGGTACACTAAGGCAAGAGTACTTATAGATATCTGTAAATAATGTCAGGTCCTGTGTTTAAGGATCCAGAATTTGAGAAGATTAAACTGGCGTCTGTGGAAAAATGAGACCATGGGGTGAAAACAATTGACCAGTGGCAATCACTTTGCAGTTAATACATATACGTTTTCCACTAGCATGCCTCTATTTATCTGTTTTCTACAAATAAAGCGTACATGTATTCATTGTGAAGACACATTTATCCAACGTGACTGGCAGGCAGAATTCAATCCAGACCAATAGCTGAACAGTAGAGTGTTGTGAAATTCTCTAGCAGGCATGTGATTTGAACTTTCAACCTTCAAGGTAGTAGCAGAGAACCACTGAAGTATAGTCATAATCAAAGTTAGGAAGAGGGTCACCAGGAAATAATCAAATTGGTGAGCATATGAAGCTCTTTCCAAGACAGTTTCATGTTTGATCATGTGCTTGATCATTTTGAGAATGGTCCCACCGAAATTGCCTCATTCATGGGGAGTGCTAGGTTAGCTTTCACATGCACACTTACATGTCTTGCTTGGTTTGCTATCAATGAGGTCAGAAAATGGGAGTATGAGAGGATTTGTGTTATAACAATTTATAAATTTCCAAACATTTTGAAGAAAACAATATGATGGTTGCTGGGATTTGCATGCAAAGAAAAAAGGAAGTGCGACAGTTAGAGTCTCCAGAAGAACTGTGCTAGATTCTCCATGAGGCTCAGTAAAACTTACCAGCAAATTGTACTGTACCTGAGAGACCTCGTTTTAAAAAGAAGCACTTTATAGTATTTTTAATAAAGTATTTTATGTTATTATTGTGTAGAAGCTTCTTTGCATGTGCCTAAGACTTAACTATATTTACTATAGTGCTCATAAAGTTCCATTCCTATGTTGATACAGTGTTAACATTACAAAATTTGTGCGTGTGTGTGTAGGAGCGAGGCATGATTCCTGCACGAGGCCCACGGTTGATATGGTACGCTCTGAGGCAGGGATTTGGAGGCCCTCTGCTCCTTAGTATCATTCATCGCTTCGTGGCAGACCTGCTGGGCTTCACCGGGCCACTCTGCATCTCCGGCATCGTCCACCACATCAGCAGTGATAATCACACCATCAAACCACCGGTAACTGCATGCATATTATCCAGGTTAAAGAAATATTTGTAATGTTACAAACAAACAAAATAACTTCATTGAGCAATTTTATTTTTTTTTATTTTGTCTGTGAAAAACAATAATATATAAAGTCTTTTTAAGACTTTTTAAATGGTTTGGCTAACTTTTTAGCACAACTAACAGAGTTTTATTTCATTTGTGAGTGTAATTTCAGCTCAGCCAAGTCTTTACTCTTAAATACTGATTCATTTTGTAGAATGTATGATGCACTGAACCATTTGTGACATTTTCTAGCCGTTTGATATAAAATCCAAGACACGGCCTGCATCAGTGAGATGTCGGTTTTTAGTAAATAGAGCAAGAGGATTAAAGCAAGATGTCAGCGTGATACACGTTGCTTATAATCTGCTAATTCTGAACACTGTGTGTAGATCACGTTCACACAGAACAATTATGCGTGTTGATTACAAGTATATTAAGGGCCTGTATTAATGTACACGTATTAACAAGAATGGCCTTAAAGCATGCTCATGCCTGACTGCACAAAAAAAAAGCAATAAAATATATTATGTACTGGTTATTCTAATCAGTGTAAGATGTCGTTTAGCATATGCTTATTAATTTGTTGCTTTAGGCAGTGATGGAGCATTTGATGTGTTTATTCTTTGGTCTCTTGAGCTTTTATTAACTCATTGAACCATCTGGTAAAAATCTGTGAAATTTGGCACATTGATTGTTCTGACCAAATTTGAAGAGTGTTTATCCATCCATCCAAATTCTATACCGCTTAATCCTTTTTCAGGGAAACGACGCTTATCCCAGGGAGCATCGGGCACAAGGCGGGGTGCACCCTGGACAGGCACAATCACATACACATTCACACACTACGGACACTTTGGACACGCCAATCAGACTACTATGCATGTCTTTGGACTGGGGGAGGAAACCGGAGTACCCGGAGAAAACCCCCGCAGCACGGCGAGAACATGCAAACTCCGCACACACAGAGCCACGATGGGAATCAAAACCCTGACCCTGGGGGTGTGAGGCGAACATGATAACCACTAAGTCACCATGTGCGTCATAACTGTATAACGTTCATAAAATTTTAAATCCATTCATCACTGGACTTGCTGGGTCAAGACTTCTTCAGAAAGTGTTGTTACTCAACACATTTGGTCCAATCATCACCAAATTTTGTATACATCATATTCTGAACAAAATAATGTTGATATTCCAAACTGTTTGCCCGTAACGTTCCAACAAATCTGACGGCGAAGCCGCAAAACAAAAATTGAAGCTGTATCTCATGAAAATCTTCATAGGCAGCTTCAGGACCAAGCCCTGAGGTTATGCAACACATTTCATGACAGAACCAGTAACTGGTCAAAAGTTACAATAATATGGCAAAAATGCTTCCATCTTAGTGCTGTTTTTGCTACTCTTCCTCCAATGTTTGTCCAATCTTCACCAAATTTGGCGCACATCATCTTGAAACTCGTCTAAACAAAAGTTCTCATAGGAACTCTGATATTCCAAACTGTTTGCCCATAACGGATTGGAAAATGCATTAAACTACAAAACACTTTGCCTATAGTTATGGCCGGCTCACCAATTCTGGGTGCCTGGCCCCCGAAAATGCTGCTTGCAGCTTTCATTTATCAATCATTTCCTTTTTCTACACAATAAAAGCATGCAAAATAAAATGTACAGTTGAGCATTTTTAACTAAAATGCATACTGTTTTATCTTCATACTATAATCTGTTATTAATATTGGACTGTCCAAATTGTGCTGTTGTGTATGCACACTGTCACACTATCACATTGTTTGTCTGTCTGTGTTACAGGTCAAGCTACTAGGCATCCAGTTTATTTCCTCTCAGGCTTTTTTCGCAAACGCCTATGTGTTGGCAGTGCTGCTTTTCCTAGCTCTGCTCCTTCAGAGGACATTCCTGCAGGCTTCCTATTACGCCGCCATAGAGACTGGCATTAAAATCAGGGGAGCCATCCAGGTTTTTGTATCAACCATTCAAATTCATCCATCCTCAACCACTTATATGGTTATTGCGGGGGTAGCAGCAAGGGACCCCAAACATCCCTTTCCCGAGCCACATTAACCAGCTCTGATTGGGGTATCCCAAGGCGTTCCCAGGCCAGTGTGGAAGTATAGTCTCTCCTCCTAGTCCTGGGTCTTCCCTAGGTCTCCTCCCAGCTGGACATGCCTGGAACACCTCCTTTTGCCTATAGTTAATTCAAATTCTTTTGCCTATCAACCATTCAAATTCATATTTATTTATTCGACTGGTTTGAATTACTAACAATGCTATGAGCAAGTAAATATCAATAGTATATCGAAATCTATTCCGAATCTCATTACAGTAGCGCCTGTCAAGGGGTGGGGTCGGATATATTGGGTAGCAAGTGAACAGTCAGTTCTTGAAGTTGATCTGTTAGAAGCAGGAAAATTGGGTAAGCATAATGATCCGAGCAAAGGGGAAAATTGTGATGGTTATGTGACTGGGTCAGAGCATCTCCAAAATGGCAGGACAAGGAAGGACAACTGGTAAACCCGTGACAGGGTCATGGATGCCCAAGTCTTATTGATGTGCGTGGGGAGTGAAGGCTGGCCCGTCTTGTTTGATCCCACAAAAGAGCTAATGTAGCACAAATTGGTGAAAAAGCTCATGATAGAAAGGTAAATGGTAAATGGCGCACTTATATAGCGCTTTTATCCAAAGCGCTTTACACTGTGCCTCATTCACCCATTCACACACACGGTAGCAGAGCTGCCATGCAAGGTGCTAGCTTGCCATCAGAAGCAACTTGGGATTCAGTTTCTTGCCCAAGGACACTTCGGTATGTGACGTTATCCGGGCTGGGAATCGAACCACCAACCCTACGATTAGTGGACAACCCACTCTACCACAACCACCACTGTGTCAGAACACACAGTGCACCATTATATTCATGGGGCTTTTCTTTTTAAATCAGTATTAAGAAAGTCCCAAATTTTACTTCCTACTTAAAAGACTGAAACATTTTATAAAAGTAAGTCAGATCTGGTTTTAACACATAATTTTATCCACCTACAGTCAGTTATGCCAATGGAAATTAGCCCAACTGTGCAGCTTTGGAATCAATCCACAAATTCAATCCATAATGTCATTTATATGTTGGACCAGAATTTTCCCCAAATGTAACATTTGCCCTCACCCTGCCGAATTCATGACATTATGAGTGCTATTCCATGTTGATATGTGGGCTATCATCTACGTTTTATATTTTCAGTGTAAGATCTACAATAAGATCATGCGCCTGAGTACTTCCAACATGTCCATGGGAGACATGACCATCTCTCAGATCTGTAATCTGGTGGCCAGAGACACAGAGCAACTCATGTGGTTCTTCTTTCTTTGTCCCAACCTGTGTGCCATGCCAGTGCAGGTGAGAGCCATTCATACATTTTAACTACCAGTATCATCCAATGTTGACAGATACGCTTAACAAAACAAATTTAATGATATATCATGACCGTAGAGTTCTATAGATCTAAGTGTATAAAAAATGAATATCAGTTAGAACCTTATACTGTATTTCCATCATTCTAATGAAATTAGCTAAAAATGATTGAGACGGTTACATACATCTGATGTAGTGAAGCACTGTGGTATTTTTCTTAACAGATCACTATTGGCGTGATCCTGCTGTACTACTTTTTGGGAATCAGTGCTCTGATTGGAGCTGCAGTGATCGCTGTTCTTGCCCCGATGCAATACTTTGTCGCCACACAGCTTTCACGAACGCAGAAAAGCACACTGGTGAGCATCAAACTCATCAAATTTCTTCGCCACGAGAATATGGACTAGAACTAACATGAAGGTAGCTTAGAACAGGACCATGTCTAGTCTTGTCTGTCATTCTTCTCTGCACAGAATACTTTTAAAACTGTGACTGGACATTGGGGCTCATTTAGTTAAGTTGGTATAGGTCATACCAAACTAAAGATTTCCACCATTTTTACAAAAGTTTTGGGATTTTCTTCATAAATTACCATAATTGGTTTACATTCAGTCATGATGAGCTGAAAATAATGACATGACAACTAAACAGTGAAAGAGGGCCGAACTTTGGGATGCATTAAATCTTCCAGTAATATAGCCCAGCCACTGCAGTGCACACACACACACACACACACACACACACACACGTTTGTTTGTTTTTATGTTTTAATTGTAGTTTTGTTAATCTTACTTTATAGATTTATTTTATTCAGGTCATTAATATGAAATGAGAGTTTCACAAAAGTTTGAATAAATTGTTCAATTGGCTCAGCATGGATTTAAAAAAAATAATAATCTGATTTTTGTGTTTACATGACA
>JAFFST010040875.1:0-15273 GCA_022414735.1 Noturus placidus
TGGTTAATGTTGCTCAGGAAAAGGAAGTTTGGGGCTCCTTGCTGGAGCTGCTACCCCCGCGACCCGATTACGGATAAGCGGTTGAGGATGGATGGATGGATGGAAAATCACTGACTATACCTTTTAATTAAAATAAAAGATTTATGAGCTGTTTCAGATGAAGGAGTACATTTTTTTGTTTCTTATCTATTTTGTACCTCGTGCACAAAACATTAGCTATAAGCCGAATGTTTAGATTAATGCTTCTCTGCATTCCTGTGCTCTTCAGGTCTCTGAGCATATATCTGTGCTCATTTCTCATGGGATAATGGTGCCAGTGAAATGAAGAGGTGGTGGTGGTGCTGGTGGTATTCTGAAATATATTCTGATTGTTTTGACAGCTCTGATATATGTAGTGCATAACACAATTTAATAATAATTATATAGAACAGCGGTGACAAAGTTCAGCATTCTTCCTGGCTAAAGGTCACCTGACTAAGCCAGTTATTTATGTCCACATAAACAATCCATCAAGATCAGATCAAGATGCTGTCTCCAATGCCCTCCATGTTAAAAACAAAAACAAAACTAAGTTAATTCATATTTATTTATTTATTATTGGCCTCACTTTTTATACTTTTTGTACAACCCAAAAATAATTTAGTGTGACACTGCAATTATGTCAAATTGTCAGACAATGATGCTGGACTCAATACTGATCCAAGGCCGTCACCTTTTGCCAAAAGCCTGCTGCACAAAAACCTGCTTTATGCCAGCACCTCTGATTTTATTCCCTGTGTCCTGTAGGGTTCCTGAGGGCCAGCTAAAGAGCATCATCTGGCAAACTCTTCAGGCTGTCAACTTCTGCCACAAACACAATGTCAGTATCCAGCTTTTTGTGGCTCTGTAACCTCTCCCAGCCTGTCAAACAATGTGTGCTTTATATAATGCAGCTGACATCGCCTTGTTCTTTTAAAGGCAAACCTGGCTTGAAGACATGTTGGGTTTTGTGAGCACATCTTTAAAGCAGAATCTCTCTTCTCCTGAAGTACTGTTATTTTCTTAGTCCTAACAACATTGGTGACACAATGCTTTATGGTGCATATGGTAGCTCTTGCAGCATATACAGTCAGGCCCATAAGTATTTGGACAGTGAATCAATTTTGTAATTTTGCCACTAAAACACCACAATGGATTTGAAATGAAGCAATCAAGATGTGTTTTTGAAGTGTAGACTTTCAGCTTTACTTCAAGTAAAGCTTTTACTTCATACTTGGAATGTCTCGCTGTGATAGTTGGGTGTTATAACAGAACAATGTGTTGTTTCACTATTAGTCTAAATGCTCAGACAGAAAAACTGTCACTGTGGATGTTGTTCTCATTAGCCAGCATTAGACCCAGGCTTGTTTCAACAACATGAGGAAAAAAGTGCAGGCATGAAACTTCAAATGCGTAAACTAATACAATTTGCCAGTTACTATTTGGTGTACATAAGACCTCCAATGAACAGTATCTATGTGTGTATGCATGTGTTGAAATGTGTTCAACAGTGTATCCATCGGGATGTGAAACCAGAAAACATTCTCCTTACAAAGACGGGCATCATTAAGCTGTGCGACTTTGGATTTGCCCGCATCCTGAGTAGGTCACCTTCTTCCTCATTCCTTTGCTCTTAACAAACTTACTCTCATTCTTTCTGTGTTTAGCATCCACACCATGCTCAGACCTAATGACAGTATGGCTGTATTCTGTGTTAGTGGCTTAAAGTCTCTGTGAAATGCCTTGGAATACGTAGCATTATTTGATATGTTGATGTAATGTGCACTGAAACAGGAAGTCAGGGCAGGACATATCGTGTGGCTCCTCCTCCTTTTTTAAATAGCCGATACCGTTTAGCTTACAGAGTGCAGAATGATCTCATCAAAAGTGTTGGTCCATATTGGTTGTAGACAGAGAGACTATACATTCTGAATGCATATATCTTCTAAATGCGAATTCTGTTAATGTTTTGGAGTACACTAGCATACAGATAACCTTAAGGCTACCATATTCATACTAAAAGCCACAAAACATGAATAATGTAGATGTCATGTGGACTTTAAGCCAAAACGTTGTCAATATTTACATTGGGAAAGATACTCATATTCAGAGATGGGTTATGCACACGCAAATCACCTTATGTCTGTAGTTATACATCTCAATATAGCCCTTATTTATTATGTTAACTGCATTTATTATGACTGTATCTATTAATCTATTCAAAATGTAATTTTAAAAATGTATCAGGTGTCCTAGCTGTAGAATTTCAAATATAGAATTGCACTGCACTGTTATGTTTAAACGGGCTTTTAAAACATGCTGTAAGTCACAGAGCTTGATAGTTTTCAAATGTTTAAATAATGCTCATCATGGTTGGAAGAATATTGGGAATAGTTTTTCTAGGTTATATTGAAAATGATAATTATTACTTTAACATCCAAGCTTATTAACCAGTTATTCATGACTGAGCACATTATGTGCTAACTACTAATTATAATTGAGTTAGAACAGTAAAGCTTAAAAAAACAAACCTAAGGTACGAGACTGAGGCCAATGCTTCCTGGGAGATTAGGGTAGTTTAAAAGTCATCTTTAAAAATGCTGTATACTGTAATATAACAGAAACAGTGATATCAGGTTTATCATCCCTGCTCCCAACTATCTAGCATTTAACTTGAGACTGCTAATCAGTCTTGTGTGAAATCCAGAGCCTCCCAGTCAGTTAGCGATGCCTAAAGCTCCTCTTACCTTCTTAGATTTCAGTCGTTACCATAGGTTAAAGTGTATCCTGAGTGTCAAGAATAGTGTGGTCTGATGGGTGCTGTTGTCCCCAGCATGATGTGTGTCACTATAAATGCTAAGTTATTAAAAGATCTTTTTTAATTTTGTAACTCAATTTTTTTTGTCAATGAGGGTCAATATATGAATGAAAGACAATGTATATGGATGTGGATCGCGTGTGTGTGTGAGATAGGTGGTCCAGGTGACGACTACACTGACTACGTGGCCACACGCTGGTACCGAGCACCGGAGCTTCTGGTAGGAGACACGCAGTACGGCCCACCGGTGGATGTGTGGGCGCTGGGCTGCGTCTTTGCTGAACTCCTTCTTGGGAGTCCACTGTGGCCTGGATGCTCAGACGTAGATCAGCTCGACCTCATCCGTAAGACACTGGGTATGACCTGAACAAGATCAATAAAGGATAAAAACACAAAATAAACTAAGTAAGCGGTATTGGAGAACCCATTAAACTTTCTGATAGTTACATTAACCAGTTGTTAACAAAGCAAAATGTACAGACATCAAAACCTTTTATAGACAACTATACAGCATCTTTTAAATTAATTTTTTTTGCAACACATTGCACAGTCATCCTTGTATTGCAAATTGCATCACTGATTATTAATTCCTATTCATAATCAATTTACCAAATGTACAATTACTCTAATCTTAATCCCACCCCCATGTTTAATAAGTATGGAATAATACGACGGGTCAACATCACGGTGGTGTGATGGGAAGTGGAGTTGGTGTTACCACCCCAAAGTTACTTTCCTATAACAGCATATCTTGAAGTGTTTAACTCCTCTTATAACTCAGCATTTTGCAAAAGCTACCATTTTTTATTTAAGAATGACACATCATTAGCTATTGTTTTATTACTTACAAAAGATTGTTGTGCTTCACAAAAAGGGAAGTGTGTAACCAACATATTAAAGATATTAGACATGTTAAAGCTTTATGAACAAAGATTTTAACTTTTGTTACTTCAGGTGACCTGATTCCTCGACACCAGCAGGTGTTCCGCTCCAATGCTTTCTTCAGTGGAGTAAGCATCCCAGAACCAGATACCATGGTAACACTACACTCTCACTCTTTCTCTTTCGCTCTTGCTCTCACACACCTGCACACAATTTGCACCATTGTTAAGCTAATAACAGGCTTCTTGTAGGAGCCACTTGAGAAGAAGTTCCACAGTGCCTCTCCTCATGCCATTACTGTGATGAAGGTAATATTCATAAATTGGGAGTGTAATATGTTTAGGGTAATAGGATTTAATATATGCAACCATACATCAAATTATGTTTGTGTGTAGTCTTGTCTCATGATGGACCCTGCTGAAAGACTGACATGTGAGGAGTTATTAGAGCTGCCATACTTCCAGGATGAAGTTGGAGTCGGATGGGGACGAGAAAGCGACCGACCCATGAGGCGCCATGAGAAAGGTGCCAGACGCAGAGTGCCAGGGGTATGTAACGTCCTATCCATGCATCTACACTAAGAGGAAGTCTTGTGATGTAGTAACATATGCACATTTTTGAAGTACAGTAGGTGGACGTTTTTCACCTATTCCATCACATTCACTTAATTTATGACCATAAGTATAGCAGAAGAGTGCCATCAATAAATAATTGGCTTGAGCCAAAGCAAAACAGTATGAAGCCAGCATTAACCAGCTGTCACGTTTCGAAGGTTTAGACAGATGCAGGAGCAGATTTTAAACATTTATTATATAAATGAACAACAAAACAAAGACACGAAGACTACTAGGCAAAACACTGTGGCATGAAACAAACACCGTGACATAAAGACAGACGTCTAAGACAATGAAAGACAAGGAAACAGTGCATGCAATGACTCTATATAATGACTACAAGTGCTCATTAACCAGAACGTGAATTAGGTGCAGGTGAACATGTGACTTGTAGTGCAATGCAGTGACTGATGGGAAATGGAGTCCAGAGTTTCTTGATGCCACCAGCAAATGGGATGAAAACGTTAAAATGACCCACTGGAGTGTTTTTTCTTTCTTCTTTTTCCTTTAAAAAAATGGAACAAACCTAAAAATACTTGGCTCAATCAATCCCATAAACAGTAAAATACTAATCATATTTATATCCTTGTTTATATTTAAATACAAAGTATTCAGACCCATTTACTTTCCTGTTATATTACAGTCTTAGTCAGAAGTTGGTTTAACAACGTTTATAAAATATCGCATTTGTTATTCTATTACAAATCACTCACTTTGAGAACCATATCTGAACAGGCACTGTGTAGAGATTAGAGATCGACCAGTTGATCAGTTTTGCTGATTAATCGGCACTGATAACCGATTGCTGGCAAAAATCCATACCGCTAGTTCTCCCCAGCTGCGTCCATTGCGGGAGCAGCTGAGAAAGATCCGCTGCCATTAAACAGTAGGAGGGCAGCCTCTAGAGGCAAAATAAAAATAATCACTAAAAAATGTTGTTGTATTATTTGAAGTTAAAAAAAAACACAACATTTTGAATGTCTCTATTTTTATTTGTGATTTGGTATTAATTTTTGATTTAGTTTGTATGTATATTATTTATTTGAATATTTATTAATAAATATATATATATATATTACAGTTTAAAAGTACAGTACATTTTCATGGTACAGTCAGTACTGTTTATTTTTGTAATAAAATTCAGCAGTATTTTACTGTGAGTGTTATGATTTCATTCAGTATCACATAAAAAGTGATAGGTACTGCCCAACTTAGTTATCGTATTGGTAACATCCAGTATTAGTCGACCTTTAGTAGAGATGGGAGACAATGACACATGGCCTCTAAGTTATGTTATTTATCCACCAATTCTATGAAACGTCAAAATCTTATTTTCGATCGAGAAAACTTTTCATTTTGAATTCCAGGCCCAGTATTTGCCTCAACTTACCAGCAGCACCATCTCCCCGGCACCTGAGCTGAAGAACAAACACAAGCTCAAGTATGACCACCATCTGCCCAACATCTAACCCTGAAACAGAAATAAAATTGATGGCAAATGCTATGGGATGTTATTGGAATTTACAACACCCCAACAAAATTTATATAATCCCAGTACAATTTGTAGTTATGAGGAACATTGCATGAAGTGGCACTGCCATAAAGTTTGATGTGGATTTTCTTTAAAAGGAATTACATGTGTAACTGTAACTTATTTAGCATATTTATGTATCATTTTAAACCTTTGAGATATTGTGCAAACATTAAATGATTGTGATTAGTCAGTATATACTCTCACCTCCAATGATACATCAGTGCCTTAGCAGGTGGCCTTAGTTGAATTATTACTACCCAAGATGGATTGTGGCTAATCTAAGTGACTTTACTAGTCCTAGCTTGCTCATCTTTGTGCCAAATTGAAAAGGGAATTGCATTATTTTTTGCAAAAGGTCATCCTTTATAAGGCTTTCATTGCTCTCAGAAAACATTAATTCAAAGCTTTTAAATGCAGTTCAAGAAACGACTGCTTGTATTTTAAATATTTTTCTTGTCTGGGGCTTCACAGCGTTTTTATAACTCTATTGCAGTTACACATAAAACTAATTGCAGGGTTGTGTGTTGCACTAATACAAACTTTATCATTAGTAGCAAGAAATCTCTCTAAAACTTTTTTCCTTGAAGTTAAAACAAATCAACAGAACCCAAATGTGTTACGTAGATCCATAGATTTGACCTTTTTAGCTATTTATTATTGGGTAAATCTCATTTATTAAATACTGACATGGTGAAGCAATTACACTTTGTATAGATACCTCTTGTAAGCAATGAAGTAAAAGTAAGCTAATAAATAAAGATTGATGATAATCTCAGGAATAATCACATAAAGCTCATAATTACATTTTCTGAACATATTCAATATTGTATTAGCAAAATGACTATGCTACTGTATGTATATAAAAATTGAAATGACTACTGACTGTCTATGAATGCTAATGAAACAGTAATGCTAGTTAGTTTGAAAGTTACACACAGTATGCTGCTTTAAGGTTGCATCGTGTTAGCTAAATCACTTTAGCCATGGGAATGACTTTTATTAGTCTACGAACACTAATATGGCTGTTAATAAAGAAACTGTTAGCTACAGAGTTGTTATACTGGTTGTTATTCTACCTTCTTATTAGAGCAGTAACTAATTTTGGATCCTAATGGGTGTCAAGGGTATGAATATGGTTGAATATTTGTCAGTGAGTTTGACATTCCTAATGGAGCTCATTTAAGCCTGCCCTTAATAACATGCGAAAGTATATCTGGTTTCAGAACAGGTTTTCAGATATTCAAGGCATTATTTAAGGTTTTTTTCAGGGCCCCCTAGTGGTGTAAACGCTGTTGTCTACAATACAGTCTTTTCAACAAAAGCTGCATGTCATCTTTCAATGAAAGAAGTTTTGTTCTTCTGTTGAAGTTCTTTCTATCTGTGGAACACTCAATAATTAAACAGACATATCACCTCGGGGCTTGTAGCTTGCAGTAACTCCCTAAGTAAATCACCAAACAAATTATCATTAAAAAATCATGTTCCAACAAGGTAACAATAAAATACAGTGGATGGGTAGAGCCAGCAGTTATATCATAGTTTATTTAGTTAGTTTGTTCAAATGAAAACATTATTTAAACTATGATCTATTCTAGTACACATCTATCCTTTCTTTAACGTAAGTAGTCATTGATGTGTAGCGCTTACATTTTAAGACAGTAAGACTTATAATGAATTAGTAAAAAACAAAAAAAAACAAGCAAAACACCAGCAAATTATACTATTTTTGTCCTCTGAACAAAGGAGTTTGGTTTGGTGCTTAATTCAGTTGTTTTCGTTTGTAATTTGAAAAATAAGAGAAAAGTGAAGAGAAAGCAGTCACAAATGAGACTCATGAGCATAAGACCCATTGGAATGATGTTTATTAGGAGAGAGAGAGAGAGAGATAATAATAATCCAATAATTTGGCGCTCCAGCTAGCAAACATGGCATCGTGTATACACAGTCCAGGTCATACACAATATTGGCATGTTCAGAAAAATCCAAATCACAAAAAAAAAAAAAAAAAAAGATCCAATGGGAAATTTACATCTATAAATAACATCTAAAAATAGTATGTGCTAAAACAAGCATACAATCAATATGAATATACTGTATATGTAGAGATGGTAAAATGGTAAATGGTGCACTTATATAGAACCACCTACCCTACGATTAGTGGAGAACCCGCTCAACCACCTGAACCACAGCCACCGTAAACGTTTTACACCGTAAAAGCCGTAAAATTTCAGTATAGTGCACAAAGTTTCCAGTGAAACGGAACGTTTCAGACAAATGTCCTTCATCAGCTGTGTAAACAGAGGCTGTAGTGAAATTGATTCTGACTGGCTGACAGATGTTCTGAGGTATGCAATTATTTTTCAGTAAATGCACACCTAAAGTAGTTCCACTCAGGTCTTGACCACATTAAAGTTCCATATCACTTCGCCAAGTTAACTGAATTGACAGAGAAGTTACTAAACTTACAAAAATGCCTACTGTCCACCACAGCACACACATTTAACAACTAACAAAATTACAGACAATTTTGAGTTTCCAGAAATAAGTAAGTTGTAATTGATCACGGGCCATTGAATTATTAGAAACATTATGCGCACCGAGGTGGTAATGCAGCCACGAGGCAAAATGTAGGCTTGAGCCATTGATATGCAGTTATTGGAGAAATGAACAAGCATAAATATTTATTTCTTTATTTCTTTTATTTCCTGCAGTAATAAAAACGAGAAACCCTGTGAACTAGTAGGCCTATCAATATTTATTCTTTTTTTTTATTTGTTTGTTTATTATCAGTATGAAAACTGAACTCATTCACTCACCCACACACCCACACTCCTGACTCAGAGACTCAAGCATCCTTTACTGGCTCCTAAAATGACGTTTTGGAACTAGCAATGGAGGCTTAAGATGGGATGCGTAGTAAATTAGTTCCACACACAAGAGAGTTTTAACAACAAAAACCTGACAAATGTCTTAAAGTAAAACATCTGAACAATGTCTTGAGGTGTGGTAACTGTGGTATAAGCGGAATAATTGACTCAGGTCCATTTAATTAATTGAAAATAGGTGTAATGCATTACCACGGCTCTTCATCAATTATTCCTTACTCAAATATATATGCCTGTATGATATATTAACAAATATTATCTTGGGCTCTTCAAATCCATGAAAATCTATGCAAGATGATATCAGGCTACAATCTTTGCACTAGTAATTGCATTAAGACTGCACTGTCTGCCTGCAGTAATTTCTTAGTTCAGCGGGGTGTAGCAATGAGCTTGTATTTGCGGGGCAGGTTGGCAAAGCCGCTGATTTCAGGAGTGGAGTCAACGCTCTCAGGTCCTCCAGGTGTGGTAAAGGTGAAATGTTGCACCAGAGACACCAGGAAAATAAATAGCTCCATACGTGCCAGAGACTCACCCACACAGGACCTCTTACCTGCATGAAGAAAGGGCAATTCAAGTGAGATTTGCATAACACTTATGTAGTTCATCCTGATTCTATTGTGTACATTCTGTCATTGTATAGATTTGTCCTAGTCTTACTCTTGTAGTACTGACACTGTATGTATCTGTGTGCAGAGTACAGAGCCTCTCTATTCTCTTGTACAGTCCTTTTTCCACAATGGAGACACTGATAGCTCTTCAGTTAAAGCTTTTTGTCAGTGAAATGAATGCAAATTGATAACTGTCAGAAACCTATAAACAGCTTGGCTGTATGTTTGAGATGAGATTTTTCCTCACCTGAAAATCTTGATTGATCAATAAGGTCAATTTTTACATGTATACAGTATAGTGGGAAATAAAGTTAATTGTCACTTTTAATCCCGGGATGATTTACTTTATTTCTCACTATATACGTGTAAAAATGGACCTTATTAAGATCTGACAAGATCACACTGACAGAGATGAGCCTGGCTTTGGAAAACACTCACTGCCATATTGATTGTCTTGTGGTTAATAAACAGCCTGAATATCAATAAAAGCTTCAGTGCAAAGCAGTGCAAAGGCTATGTTGGTGAATGTGCATTTTTGTGTGTGTTTATGTGTGTGTGTGTGTAATCAGCAATTATGAAAAAACAGTTATGTTATAATAATATATAAATAATTTAATAATATAATATAAGCCAGTTATGGAGGACAAAAATAGACAACATAATAAATAAATCTTTATTTGAATGCCTTAAAATAAATCTGTGTTGAGCAGTTTCTAATTCTGCATAGTTTTAAGGCAATAAGTAATAAACTAGAGTCCTATCAGTTTGCACATAAACATGATCATAGCACAGAAGTCACACCAGCAGCAGCAGCAGCAGTAGTAGTATATTTATGGCAGATCACTTCATATGCATATAATCTGACATTTTACTGTCAAAAGAAGGAACACAGAAATTAATTTCTATATTTCACTGTATGATTTTTTTAGAGTGCAGAAGGTGACAATATATACAATGCCATGTTCACTAGCTGAAACACCACAAGAATGCATCAGTTTAAAGTTATTACAGTACACAGTATATGAATTATTGCAACGCTCATGAACCAGTTGTTTTTACATTTTCTGCCAATTCTGCTTCATTAGCTCTGCTTACCAACAACGGCTGTGAATACTTACTCTATCACCAATGACAATAGTTGAAACTGTCCACATTAAAACTACCTACACAATATTACCTTTGTGTTTTTAACATACGGTGTGTGTGCATATCCGTACAAGTTACATACCACTTATTCTACACGGGGTCACGGTGGAGGCTGGAGCCTATCCCATGGAACTCGGGGTGGGTGACACCATGGACAGGGTTCCAACTCATCACAGGGCACAATTGCACACACATTCACACACTTAAGGCAATTTGGAAATATCAATCAGCCTACAGTGCATGTCTTTGGAGGCAGTACCTAGAGAAAATCCCCGAATCATGTGCACCTCCATGCACATAGGAAAGAGGCGGGTTTTGAACCCCCAACCATGGAGACATGATGTGCTAACTACTAAGCCACGGTGTCCCCTACATATATTATAGACAGAAAACTACTGTAAGTGATGAGATACAACTTGAGAAAGTTGTTTTGGATTGCCTAAATTAATGATTGTGTTTCCTTGTTAAACTGTGTACTGGTGAATAAAGACAGTTCTCACCTGCAGAAAAAGGCAGGAATGCAGGGTTCTTTTTAAAGTTGCCATTTGTGTCCAAAAAATGTCTTGGGTCAAATGACCAGGGCTTCTCCCAGTGTTCCTCATCCCTCAGAACAGAGTGAAGCAAGGGCAAGATTACTGTATCCTGCAAGAGAATTACTGAAATGTTTACCAAAACTAGTGACTGTAGTTGTGTTTAGTACATCAAATCAAGTCTTAGCCTGGGCTTGTACGATACAGATCCCCTCTGTCATATATAAAATGACAGGAAATTAAGAGTATTGTGTCTCCTGTGGGAGACAGGATTGCATGATTTTCAGTGTTATCAGTTGTGCAGTCAGGAACTGACTGTTTCTGACGGTTTCATTGTTGATATTCTGTTGCTCAAAGTGTTTGACCCCAGAGTATTTAATCACTTGCCAATTATAATTACCATTAACATTATTTGTACAGTGTTAGATTTGATACCTCCCTGTAGGCCTTTGCAAATCATTCCAGATTGGTTAGCTCATCTCCCATTTTTAAGATTGCTCTTTTGGCATATTTCTGAGTGATAACACACATGTATGCTCGGATGTTACAACCCAAATTCCGAAAAAGTATGGACAATATGGATAATGTTAATAAAAACAAAGAGCAGTTACTTTGATTTGTATTTAAAGGGGAAAAAACGTATAAAGACAAGGTATTTGATGGTTTACGTAATCAACTGCATAGTTTTTTGAAAATAAACGTTTATTTTGAAATTGATGCATGCAACACATTCCAAAAAAGTTGAGACTGGGCAATGTAGGACAAATAGCGATGTGACAAGTTAAAATAAAAAAAAAGTGATGTAAAACAGGTGAGGCAATCGTCTAATCATAGTATATAAGAAGCCTTCAAGAGCAAGGATGGGTTGAGGCTCGCCAATCTGCCAACAGATGCGTCAGCAAATAATCCAACACTTTGAGAACAACATTCCCCAAAGACATATCAGTAGGATTTGGGGCATTTCACCTTCCACAGTGCACAATATAATTAAAAGATTCAAACTAATCCGGTCAAATCTCAGTGTGTAAAGTGCAAGGCCGAAAACCACTTCTGAATTTGCATGACCTCAGATCCCTCAGACATCACTGTCTTAAAAACCGTCATGAGTCTGTAATGGAGATCCTGACATGGGCTCGGGAATATGTTGTTAAACCTTTGACAGTCAACACCATTCACCGCTGCATCCACAGATGCAAGTTAAGGCATTACTATGCAAAGCAGAAGCCATACATCAACACTGTTCAGAAGTGCCGCCCATTTTTCTGGGCTCGGTCTCATCTGAGATGGACAGTAGCACAGTGGAATCGTGTTTTGTGGTCAGACGAGTCAATGTTTCAAATAGTTTTTGGACAAAACAGTCGTTGTGTTCTCCAAAGAGCAAAAGGATCTTCCAAGCTGTTATCACAGTCAGGTCCAAAAGCCAGCATCTCATGGTATGGGAGTGTGTCAGTGCAATGGCATGAGAAACCTGCACATCTGTGAGGCCACCATTAATGCAAAAAGATATGTACACATTTTGAAGCAACATATAGTGCAATCCAGAGCAGGAAAACGCCAACCCACATTCTGCCTGGATTACACGGATGACCAAGTTCTGCTCACACCCGAGGCTGCTGACACAATCAACAACGTTCTGCTGACGCCTGAGTCTGTTAACACAGCCAACCAAGTTCAGCCTGCAGACTCGATGGAGGACGAGGCTCCGCCTTCTTCCTCTGCTGAGGACGATGCTCAGTCTCCCGGTTCATGTGAAAACGTTTTGCCCAAAAGGCCAGGACCACTGGGGGAGGGAGTGTATTTTGGCACATTGGGAGAAGCCCCCCGAGGGGAGGGTTGTGTCAAGTCACAGCAAACCAGTTACTTAAATTTCCCATCCTGCACTGTGGCCTACAAACATGGACTACACTTCCCACACACACATGTTCACCTTCTCCGGAATTGTAATCACACACACAGCAGCTGCCAATCTCACTCACACACTCCATGCCATAAGAGACTTTTTGAACACCATGACTTTGTGTAGTATTGAGTGTATTCTTGTTACCAAGCAGTTTTTCCTCATTTCTCGGTTTGATTTATGTTTATTGACTTTGTTTCTCAACTCTAGCTTCTTCCACTTCTAGATTCTAGCCTCGCCCTATTTATGCCCGTTTGTAGATCGCCTAACCCATTGTCTGTTTTGACCTTGCGTCTGTATCATGATTTGGATTTGTCTGCCTGTTGCTCGTAAATAAAGTCTTGCGTTCGTCCTCAAACTCCATTACATGACACTTTTCAATATAATACAGGATGAATTAAATTTTCAAACTTTGACTTTGTTTTTTTGCAACTTGGAATTAGGGTTGTAAATTGTGCATAACATAATATAATATAATATAATATAATATAATATAATATAATATATAATATTATATCATAATGTAATATAATATAATAAAAGTCATAATAAGGATATGGTGGTAGTGTAAAATAATGCAGACAGTAAAATCTCTATATAACACAAGCTTGTCTCAGCCTTATTTGCACACTTTTTCTGGCCACAAACCTCAGGATCTTGAAGGAAACAATCTGATTCTTCTGTGTTTACACACTGCCATGCACCGGTTTCTAGAGGAATTACAAACTTTTGAATGCCGTGGTAACAATTAGTGTTTCCGGGCACGATATAGTCAGTAGTCTGCTGGAACAAAGTTTACAGAATCCAAGAAGACTTTAGTGTAATGCATGTAAGTAGTGTTTAAAATGATAGCCTTGCATTTCTGGTGAAGGCTTACAAGAAAACATCTGCCATGTCAGTCAAATTGCTTCTTAAATTGCCTCTTAAAGTTTTTCGGCACATTCATTGACAAATCTGTAACAAAATTCCATCAAGCCTAGTGTAGAAATAATTTGTGAACTGAATCACAGATTTTGGTCTGTTTTTGGTCCAGTAGTGTAGAAGTTCTAAATGTTTTTTAAAGTTTGACTCTGCTTTTGTGTGTTCAAGTAATTTGTTCATCATTACCTTTGGAATTGTGTAGCCTCTGAATGTAATCTGATGTGTGGTGTAATGAGGAACATTGAGCGGCACAAGATCAATATAACGCTGCACTTCATGGATTACTGCATCAGTAAATGGAAGGGACTTCCTGTCTTCCACTGAAGGGCTTCTCTCTTGTCCAATCACATTGTCAATCTCTTTCTGCATGCGAGCTGAGAAAATAGAACGAGCAATCAGTATTGTGTACAATATATAATGATGTACTCTGCAACTCATACTATTTTGTATTAGAACAAACAGCACTAGGGAATTATGAGTATTGGTGCTGTTTTATACATTTTCCTGTTGTTACTGATTATGTTTCATGTGCTGTACACAAAATTAGCATGAATATAGGATTTGTTAGCATTAGACATTTTATAGTTTCCCAAATATTGGTTAATTTACTTTTTTTTTTAAATGAATACATAATACTGATGTACTATAAATATCCAGTTTGTTATAAGACCTTGGAGATTACCTTTCCTGTACAGAATTTGCTGTGAGGGATTTAAATTTTAATAACCTTTCCATTTTATAAATGAATAACATTGGAATGCATTTCAAATGGGATTTTAAAATATTCTGGATAACAGGGAATCTGTGTAAATCCCTCGGATGGCTATCATATTTAAACCACAAACCCCAAGTTCTCATTTATGAAGTTAAACCTAATGTTTGCGAATGCAAGACCCCTAATTTATACAGTCATCACCCACTTTATTAGGAACACCTGTGCAATCATGCAATTGTCCAATCAGCCAATCGTGTGGCAGCAGCACAATGCTTAAAATCATGCAGATACAGGTAGAGCTTCAGTTAATGTTCACATCAAACGTCAGAGTGGGGGAAAATGTTATCTCAGTGATTTGTTGGTGCTAGGTAGACCGGTTTGAGTAGTTCAGGCACTGCATTTCTGATGACTTTCACACACAGTCTCTTGAGTTTATAAAGTATGGTGCAGAAAAAAAACAGTTTGCAGAAATGGCTTGTTAATGAGTGAGGTCAAAGAAGAATGGTCAGACTTGTTTGAGCTGACAAGAAGGCTACAGTAATTAAAATAACTATTCTTTACAACCGTGGCGAGCAGAAAAGCATCTCAAAATGCACAGTATGTTGAACCTTGGAGGATGCACAACAGCAGCCAAAGGCCACATCAGGATCCACTCCTTTCAGACAAGAACAGGAACCTGGATGGGTGTGTTTTTTTTTTTTTTAT
>JAFFST010040878.1:40910-51868 GCA_022414735.1 Noturus placidus
TTTTGTGTTTACTTGTGTTGTCCTTGACTATTGTTTAAATTGGTTTGATCTTCCGAAACACTTAAGTGTGACAAACATGCAAAGGAACAGGAAATGAGGAAGGGGGCAAACACTTTTTCACACCACTGTATTTAATTAACATAATCCAACTCTTCACATATTAGGAACTTAGTCACCAACCTCTATTAAATGTGAATTCTAATATTTATTGGAGCCACTGTGCTTTTTATTCCTGCATTTTTCACACATAGGACACATTTTATTAAAACTGTCATGAGATTTAAGTACACATTATGTAACGTTACCTGTTAGAGGCAAGCACAGGTGGGCAGGATAGCGTGCGTAGAATCGACTGAAGAACAAACACGGAAGACAGACGGAACTCAGGCGATCCATCCAAACTAGGCTGGGCAGGGAATCGCAGTCGAGAAACAGGCAGATAAATCCGAAAACAAGGTAAATCCAGAAAGTGACTAGAGGCTTGGTCAAACAACTGAGTTACGAGAAGAGAGCGTTTACTTCATGACGTGCTGATGTTAACGAGGCCTTATATAACATAAGGTAAGTCACAGGTGTTCACATTCTGGGAAGTGTAATTCTTGTCTGCCTTGTTTGTAGGTGGCACTGCATTCTGAGGACTGCAGCTGCGAGTTCGCCGTGACGGAGCCTCCCCCAAAGGGCTCACTTCGGGAGCCGAATCCCTCCGAGGCCTTCCTCTCCTCCGGGGTCCCGATCTATCTGGGTGAGCAGCATGAAAGTCTCCGCGCAAGTTTGCGTCCAGAGTGTCCTGGGATGGGATCAAACACTGCTCCTCTGGGCCATATCCCTCTCAGTCCACCAGATACTCGAGTCTTCTTCTCTTACGTCTGGAGTCCAGCATGTTGCGGACGCGGTAGGCTGGGCGGCCTTCGATCTGTAGTGGTTCCGATGGGGAGTCATCCGGCACTGCTGTAGCCAAGGGACCAGGTATCCCAGACTTGAGGAGAGAGACATGGAATGACAGGGTGATGCGGCTGTTCTTGGGCAGGTCCAGGCGGTAGGTGACTTCGGTAATCTGCTTCATGATCCGGAAGGGGCTGATATACTTGATATACCAGGGAAACAATGGCAGCTGATAACCTAAGACACACTGGAGAGGTGAACTGAATGGCAGAATGTCGCAGAGAGTTTTGTGTGTATTCCGCCCACAGGAGGAAGTGGCCCCAGTCTTCCCGATTGGTGGCACAAAAGGTTCTGAGGAATCGTAAGATTTCTTGATTGGCCCATTGTGCCTGTCTGTTGGCCTGGCGGTGGTAACCAGAAGTGAGATTAACGGTGACCCCTATCTTCTCCATGAAACTGGCCCAGACACGAGACGTGAACTGCAGACCCATGTCATTCATAATCTCCTCCGGGATACCGAAGTATCTAAATCCTTGGAGGACATGCTGTCGGGACTCGTGACCTGGGGAAGTGAGCTAAGGCTTGATCTAGGACCCACTCTATAGCGCCAAAAATACAGGAGGGAGGAAACATATAATCTTCGTGGTTCACCCAACTTTCAGGGGAGTGGATTCGAGACAATTCATCGGCCTTCGTGTTCTTTGCTCCTGGCCTATAGGAAAAAGTGAACTGGAACCAGGAGAACAACAGAGACCCATGCGCTTGGTGGGGCATGAGCCGTTTGGTGGTTCTCAGGAACTCTAGATTTTTATGGTCTGTATAGATTATGAATGGGTGGACGGCACCCTCCAACCAGTGTCTCCACTCCTCTAGGGCCAATTTAACGGCCAGGAGTTCTCAGCTCCCCACATCATAATTTCGTTCAGTGGGCAACAGCTCTCGAGAGAAGGCGGCTATCGGGTGGCAACTTGGGTTTGTCCCCGAATCTCAGACAGAATGGCCCCCACTCCCGCCTCAGACATGTCAACCTCCACGACAAACAGTCTGGAGGGATCCAGGTGTCGGAGGTTGGGGGCCGTAGTGAATGCCTGCCTAAGCTTATCCAGAGACTCCTGGGCATTTGGGGTCCAAAGGAGTTGCCTAGGTTTACCCCGCATGAGGGATGTCAGGGGTTGTGCTATTTTACTAAAGTCTCGGATGAATCGCCGTTAAAAGTTTGCAAAACCCAGGAAACATTGCAATTCCTTGATGGAACGGGGAGTGGGCCACTCCACCACCACTTGAATCTTGCATTCGACCATGGTGACTCCTTTCGGACTAATGACATACCATAGGAATGAGATGGCGTGTTGGCGGAACTCACAATTCTCAGCCTTTACATACAGCTGATATTGCAGCAGGCGGCGCAACACTTGCCGGACATGCTTGGTGTGCTCTTCTAGGGATGTCGAATATACCAGGATATCGTCAATGTAGATGATGACGCACCACTGCAACATGTCCATCAGGACGTCATTGATTACGTTCTGGAACACTGAGGGGGCGTTAGCGAGCCCATACAGCATGACTAAGTACAAGTAGTACCCGGAGGTAGTGCTAAAAGCAGTCTTCCACTCGTCTCCCTTCCTGATGCGGATCAGGTTGTACACGCTGCGTACGTCTAGCTTTGTGAAAAAAGACGCGGACCTTAACTGTTCAAGGGCTGCGGGAACTAGAGGCAGGGGATAATGGTATTTCACCGTCACCTGGTTGAGACACCGATATTCAGTACATGGTCGAAGGCCACCTCCTTTCTTTTCTATGAAGGAAAACCCCGCGGACGAGGGAGACATGGATGGTCGAATATACCCCTGTTGGAGAGCCTCGTGAATGTACTCGTCCATGGCCCAATGTTCTGCTTGGGACAGTGGGTATACTCGACCCCGAGGTGGACTGGCTCTGGATAGGAGGTCTATGGCGCAGTCATATGGTCTGTGTGGTGGTAAACCACTTGCGCTTACTTTGCTGAACACCTCGCAGAGGTCACGGTATTCTGGCGGGACCGTGACAGGAACAGTAGATATAGGACTCTCCACCTTCGTGGGGCCACTCAAGCAGTGTCGCAAACAGTAAAGGGACCATTTGATAACCTGTTTATACGTCCAAGATTTGGCGTTGCCAATCGGGTGCGCCCGCTGCCTCCATAGTAGACGAAGTAATCTGTATCGTTACCTGTTGGAGGCAAGCGCAGGCCCGCAGGATAGCGTGCATAGAATCGACTGAAGAACGAACACGGAAGACAAACGGAAGTCAGGCAATCAGGCGAACAATCCAATCTAGGCAGGGCAGGGAATCGTAGTTAAGAAACAGGCAGATAAATCCGAAAACCAGGTAAATCCAGAAAGTGACTAGAGCCTTGGTCAAACAACTTGGTTACGAGAACAGAGCGTTTACTTTGTGACGTGCTGACGTTAACGAGGCCTTATATAAAACATAGGGTGAGTCACAGGTGTTCACACTCAGTACTCCTGCAAATTTGAGCGCGGGCGTGGCTGGGAAGTGTAGTTTTTGTCTGCCTTGTTTGTAGGCGGCACTGCATTCTGAGCACTGCAGCCACGAGTTTGCCCTGACGTGTAACATTATTTATAGACATTCGTGGTCTTGTGTTACTGACAACAGTAACATGGCAATGCAAGTATTACATTATTTGGTGACTGATTTTGTGAAGTATTCAATTTATGATTTGATCTCCATTTACATATTACATTTACATTTATTCATTTAGCAGACGCTTTTATCCAAAGCGACTTACAAATGAGAGCACACACACACCAATGGTAGCAGCTGCCATGCAAGGTGCTAGCTTGCCATCGGAACTTAGGATTAGCAACTTAGGGTTCAGTGTCTTGCCCAAGGACACTTCGGCATGGGATCACCCGGGCCGGGATTCGAACCGCCAACCCTACGATTAGTGGACAACCCGCTCTACCGACTGAGCCACAGCCGCCCATTTTGATTATCCTTTATCAAAATAATGTATATACATAAATGGTGTGTCCTTTCATTTTTCTTATTTCAAAAAGAAAGAAACCCTGGTTTAAAAAACATGTTGGCAGTATATTGTATGTGAACACCTGACCATGACATCCATATACAGTATCTCACATTTTTGTAAATATTTGATTATATCTTTTCATGCGACAACACTGAAGAAATGTGATGGATTGGCCAAGTCTGTCTCCAGACCTAAACCCTATTAAGCATCTGTGGGGAATCCTCAAAAGGAAGGTGGAAGAGCACAAGGTCTCTAACATCCACCAGCTCCGTGATGTCATCATGGAGGAGTGGAAGAGGACTCCAGTGGCAACCTGTGAAGCTCTGGTGAACTCCATGCCCAAGAGGGTTAAGGCAGTGCAGGAAAATAATGACGACCACACAAAATATTGACACTTTAGCCCAATTTGGACATTTTCACTTAGGGGTGTACTCACTTTTGTTGCCAGTGGTTTATACATTAATGGCTTTGTGTTGAGTTATTTTGAGGGGACAGCAAATTTGCACTGTTATACAAGCTGTACACTCACTACTTTACATTGTAGCGAAGTGTCATTTCTTCAGTGTTGTCACATGCAAAGATATAATCAAATATTTACAAAAATGTGAGGGGTGTACTCATTTTTGTGAAATACTGTATAAAAGTTTCCCCAAACTTTTATCACAAAGTTGGTGGCACATGATTGTCTAGAATGTCTTCGTATTCTGTAGCATTAACATTTCACTTCACTGCAACTAAGAGGCCCAAACTTGTTTCATCATGACAACGCCCCTGTGCACAAAGCAAGGATATATATTATTTGTGGTGCAATGTACCTGCGTGCTTGGTATGTAATCTGTGATATTCACAAACATTATATATAATGCATGCAACATAGTTAACTGTAACACAAAATATCCATCAGTGTATAGTGGCAAGTATTGTTTTCTTGGATGTAGCCTATTTATAGCAGCTTTAATGCTTTATACAGTAGAGATGAGAAAGAAAAAAAGAGAATAACCAGAGAGAAAGAAGGAAGGGGGGTCTCCCTGACCTGCATACTTATGAGTTTAAAATGGGCAGGGGACTGCAGTGGAAAAATGCTCTCTCTCTCTCTCTCTCTCTCACACACACACACACACGCACACACTTAAATTAACTAGATCATTCATTCATAAGCACAAATAAAAAAAAAGATCCAATTTTTATTAAGGAATACAAACCACAAATAAAAAACAATAAATGTAAACAAATTCATGTTCAAGTACATGTAAACTCACACTAACACTCAGAACAGCACAGAAGAGAGGAGAGGGATTTGTGAATGTGTGGGAGTGAGTGAGAGAGAAGTGGGATATGCCAAAAGACTGCGGCAGCCTCTGTACTCTCACCTCTCAGCCAATCAGATCAGAGAAGGAGAGGAAAGTGAACAAAGCGATAAGGTGGGAAGGGCTGATGCCATAGAAACTGCATAAAACACATACTCTTCTGGGTAGCCCATTCAGTCATACTCAAGCGCTCCTTCCCTCACGTTCATTCATAAAGTGAGTGGCTGTACTCCTGCCTGACATGAGGCATCTGCACTCAATGCTACAACTGCAGTGTGTTATGCCGGGAGGAGATCTGAGCTACTGTAAAGCTCTGATAAAAGCCCTTTCAAAAAAAAAAAAAAAAAATCACACTCTGAGCAATGCAGGCCTATTCATATGCTGTCTAATGAATGTTAAATGGTGCAGGATTTATCCGTTTCACTCATTGTTCATCTGTTTATACATTCATTAACTCATAACACTAACCCAATATCCACTATACAATACTTCAGAAAAAGATGTAGAAAGAATGCCATACAGATAATTAAAGAGATAAGGAAATATAGAAGCTGATGTTGAATAACAGCATTGACAGACAAAAAGAAAAAGAAAAAAATCAAAGAAGGGAATAAGGCCATGAATATTAATTATTATTTTTTTGCCTAATATAGAAATCACAATTATATAACCACAAATATTCTGCCAAGTTCTGACCAAATCCATTTACCTGCATCATGTAACATTTCAAATCAACAGGAAAAAGCTTTTCCATTACATTAAATTACTGATTATCCTGTTTTCTATACAACTTCATATATCTGAATCAAAATAAGACAGCTCCTTTATGGTCACATTCACTAGGCCATATTCAGAATTGAGTTCATAATACGTACATAGTGAGGATTTAATACTGAAATTGCAGACGTTGATATTCAGACCTCAGATGTAAATACAAACTTATGTGCTAGTCAGAATATTATCTGAGAATTAGTATATATTAATATATGCCATATACATATATAATTTTTCTTGGTGTTTGGTCACAACACGATACATTCAACACACTTCACAGAGAATGCAACACAATTACCATCCTAATATATAAATATTGTACCTTAAGCGGAAACGATTCTCAGTTGTAATTTACCTTAAAGTGAAAGTAAAAATAGCAGCTGTATGCAGTTCATGGTGTGTTTAAAGGGGGTGGAACAATTGTGATATATAATAAATAATAGCAATGATATATATAGTAATGACAATACTAATAAATAATATATTTAATAAATAATATAGTGCTATTTACTAATACTATTCAAAACAATAATAATATTTATCTTGTAAAATAAATTTCTCAATATTTTAAAAAGTGAAGCCTGATATTAACTGCATCATGTACAGATCTATTTCTTCTGTTGGCAAATTGCAGTACTGGATTTGTGAGCAACATTAAGTCCAGTACCACTCTCTGACAGTCTGATCTAACCACAGAAGAACTTAATTTTCATGGATAAAATTAAGAACAACAATTATTTAAAGTGAGCTTCAAGTGTAGCGGAGAAAGGGTTGGTCTGCTTATACTTTAAACCATGGGAACATTTTATTTATGAAAAAGCAGTCAAAATTAACAAAAAATATTGGTATTATTTTATTAATTCAACAACTCAAAATAGCAAATTAAACAAGGGATATAACAGTGCAGTATGCACATGCATTATGATTTCATTACCTTAATTTAGTATACAGTGGCTACATTATGTGGTGCACAAATTAACCAATGGCACACAAAAAATACAATGATAAAAGGATGTGTTGGATCAAGTGTTTCCGTTTAAAGGCAATTTGGCAACCTAAGAAGAGAAACTTACAATACAGTGCAAAAATTTGAGGAACATGCTAAGAAATACTGTAGAGAAAACTTATATTAATGGAAAATAATGATTTTCTTTTAAATATCGTAAAGAGCAGTAAAAGGTAGTAATTAAAACAAAGTCAATTTCTGGTGTGACAAAAAATTTGTCTCAGGTAGATTTAGTGCAGTTTTATAAGGAAATGAGCTGTAAATTTTATTGAGCCTCTTCCAGAACCAGCCACAGTTATTCTGAAGACTCGGATTGTCACACTTGCTTGTTATTTTTGCAGCAAACCCAGCGGTCTTCATTGTTTTTTGTCTGAAAAGTTGTCTTTTACTAAATATACTGCTTTCTGTACAAACATTTTTCTGTAACATTTAATTTTGTGCTAGAAAACTAATGTTTGGGAATCTTGTCACGCTGTGGTATATGTGGTATATGAGGCGGAAGCAGGCGCAGACTTGCTTTTGAAAATTTATTGGAGGTGATCAACCAAACCACAAAAATAAAGACACCAAGAATACTGTGACTAGAAACGAACACTCAGGCTAATAAACAGGAACACTAGGGCACGAAACAAAACCAAACACTAAGACTTACTTCAGACAACGGGACACAGAGATAGGAGTCTAAACAACGAAAGACAAAGGCTAAGTGCAAACAAGGACTCTATATACCCACACCAGTGCTCATTAACGCAACAAGTAGCAGGTGCAAGAAAACATGTGGCTAGTAGTAAACCCATGTGACATTAAGGGGGCAATGGCTGCTGGGACATGGAGTCCACCTGCACACTGGGGTGGAGACACACAAAACGTAAACACAGTCCAAGTGCTAGGAACAGTCATTGTCAGAGTAAAGCCAACAGATGGCGCCATAACCGGCCAAGGTGCAGTGCCGCACCTGGCCACCGGGGGAACCGTGACAGATCTCCCCCCAGGGCACTCCCCCAGAGTGCCACGAAACACTCCCCCTGTTGGTGGTCCTGGCCCCCTGGGTGAAATGTCCCAGACAGAACCCAAGGACTGAGGCAGTCCTTGCCGGGCAGTAGGGGGTTGGAACACTCCCTCTGGTGATGAAGGTCGGGGTGCAGCCTCTGGCTGCTCGGGAACGCAGGGCGCCTCCCCCCGAGGCTCGGGAACGCAGGACGCCTCCCCCCGAGGCTCGGGAACGCAGGACGCCTCCCACAGAGGCTCGGGAACGCAGGACGCCTCCCACAGAGGCTCAGGCACGTAGGACACCGCCTCTGCTGAAGAGGGGAACGGTGCGGCATATGCTGCGGTTCAGAACGGCTCCTCCGCTTCCAGAGGGGCTGAGACCCCTGTAGTCCAGAGGCTGCCCTGTTAGCCCCGGGCTGGATCACCGCATTGCCTGGACACAGAGGAGCAGAGGTTAATGGGCTTACCTCAGACTGGAGCTTCTCCATCTCCGTAGCGCCGTCTGGAGAATCAGAGGTTGCCACGTCCCCCTCTGATTGGTGCCCCACGGTTGCTGGTTCTCCCCACAGAGGCTCTGGAACGCAGGGCACCGCCTCCGCTGAAGAGGGAAACAGTGCGGCATATGCCGCGGTGCAGAATCGTTCGTCCGCCTCCTGCAGGGTTGAGACTTCCCCCTCGGTCTCTGTCGTGCCGGAGGATGCAGTGTTAGTCCCCGGCTGGAGCTGAAGGGCATGATGCGTGACATGGCTCTCGAACGTAACTTGGCTCTCTGACGTAACTTGGCTCTGTGGCCTGGACGTGGACGTAACTTGGCTCGTGAACGTGCCTTGGCTCTGCGGCCTGGACGTGGACGTGCCTTGGCTCTGCGGCCTGGACGTGGACGAGACAGGGCCTTCAGGCGAGGACAGGGACGAGATGGGGCTCGCCGACGTCAGCACGTGGGAAACGGGGCTCTCGGGCACGTGGGAAACGGGGCTCTCGGGCACGTGGGAAACGGGGCTCTCGGGCTCGGACGTGGACAAAACTGGTGAGACTGGGATTTCTGGCGTGGGCACGGGTGAGACAGGGGTTTCTGGCGGGAGAAGCATACCGGGGTCCACTGGTTGTGGGGGATGTGCCGGCTGGGCCTGCAGCCGCAGCTGAAGCTGTGCCACCTGGTGCTCGATTTCCCCCTTATCCTCAAAATACTGCTCCAGGAGCGCTGTAAAGAGCAGCGTGGCCCCCCGCCCGGACTGCTCCATCCATTGGAGCTCTGCGAACTGCCTCTGTATGCTCACCAATGCTGTGTGGATACGGCTGAGATCCCAGATCGCCGGTGATCCATGTTTTTAGGCTACTTCCACTTTGCCCTGTAACTCACTCTGAGCTTGCCTCTTGCAGTTACGTTCTTCCAACTGTTGACCCTCTTCCTGGTGCTTTGCCTCCAGTTTCCTCCTTTCCTGAGCAGCACTGCTGCAGATCCAAGCTTGTGCCTCGCCCAAGTACTCAGTACTACGAAGGTGCTCCTTGCGACTCTCCTGCGCAAGCCCCTCAGCCTCACTGGGGTTCTCTCCAGCTCTCTGCTCGTGCTCCTTCCCAGGCTTATCCTCTGGGGCTTTCACCTTTGGGGCTACTTTAGTTGAAGTCACCTCGTCATTCTTTTCCTTCAGAGCATACTCATTCTCCGTGATTTCTTGCAGCTAAACTTGACTCCTGGGCGTGGCCTGACATGGCCCCCTTGGTTGGAGCTGGGATTTCACAGGCGCAGTAGGTTTGGGCGGTAGTAGAGTTTGCTTCTGGTGGTTCATCCTTTCATAAATGTTCATGATAAGGTAGGTCCGCCTTCGTCGCCACATTAGCTCCCCTTAACAGCTGGTTCAGATCGTAGCTCACCTCTGGGTCTCCAAACTCCTTCAAAAAGGCTGCCATAAATCGCAGACTGTCCTCCAGTTCCCGGGATTGGGTGGCGGCCAATTGTTGTGCCCAGCTGCAAGCTGAAAAAATCGTGACACCATAAACCGAACCCATTCGACTTTTGGGCTTCGTGTCCGGCAGGCTTGAAAAATACTCCTGACAGTCCCTCAAAAATAGTCAGGGTAGCCGAAAAAAACATTAAAACTGTCCGGCAGATCCACGAAAATTTCCTGTGGAAACTGCATGGAATCCAGCTCAGGGATGTTGGGCGTGGACTTCCGGGGTTTGGGTTTTCTCCTTCTTAGCACTGCCGTCATGGTGATGTCTGCTGCTTCCAGGTAAGGTCTTTCGTTCTGTCACGCTGTGGTATATGAGGCGGAAGCAGGCGCAGACTTGCTTTTGAATATTTATTGGAGGTGATCAACCAACCCACAAAAATAAAGACACCAAGAATACTGTGACTAGAAACAAACACTTAGGCTAATAAACAGGAACACTAGGGCACGAAACAAAACCAAACACTAAGACTTACTTCAGACAACGAGACACAGAGATAGGAGTCTAAACAACGAAAGACAAAGGCTAAGTGCAAAACAAGGACTATATATACCCACACCAGTGCTCACACCAGTTGCTCAACGCAAGAAGTAGCAGGTGCAAGAAGACATGTGACTAGTAGTAAACCCATGTGACTTCAAGGGGTCAATGGCTGTTGGGACATGGAGTCCACCTGCACACTGGGGTGGAGACACACAAAACGTAAACACAGTCCAGGTGCTAGGAACAGTCATTGTCAGAGTACAGCCATTAGATGGCGCCATAACCGGCCAAGGTGCAGTGCCGCACCTGGCCACCGGGGGAACCGTGACAAATCTAAAATGTTGCTGCAATGACTCGATAATTTAGAAGTCATAATATAAATAATCTACAACAAAGTTATACCAAAAAACAATATACAGTGCAAAAGTCCTGACCTGAATCCTATTGAGATGTTGTGGTATGACCTTAAAAAGGCCGTTCATGCTCGAAAACCCTCTAATGTAACTGAATTAGGACAATTCTGCAAAAATGA
>JAFFST010040879.1:17238-29667 GCA_022414735.1 Noturus placidus
ATGAATGTGTATGTGAGTGTGTATGTGATTGTGCCCTGTGATGGACTGGCACTCTGTCCAGGGTGTAACCCCGCCTTGTGCCCCATGCTCCCTGGGATAGACTCCAGGTTCCCCGTGACCCTGATAAAGGAGTAAGCGGTTGAAGATGGATGGATTCTTCTTTAACACTAAAGTTACTCATGTAAAGCAGGAACTTTAAAAAAAAAACTATTTTCTGCTTTTCTTTTAATTATTATTATTTTTACTAATCCGTGTGAAAAAGAATAAATCTGTATTTATTTGACTTTTTATATATTTTGTAAATTAAATTTTTACACTTCCATATTACTTGTATAATATAATTAGACTATAAATGTTCTAATCGTATAATTGCAGCTGGTCTCGTTATAATCATTTAATTGTTCTGTAATTAAGGTGGTTCAATTCGGAGACATATTTATATACATTTATTTAAACATATTTAGAGCTGTTTTAGCAGTAATATTATAATTGTTGTACTTGAAAAGCCACCTTTCTGTAGTTAAAAATATTAAAACTGAAGAATGTTTGTTTAAAAAATTTTTAGTTGTAAATGTTAAATGCTGAAGGTCTTTATCGCCATCTGGTGGTCAAAATATTAAATACATCTTCGCTTTGCTCTTAAAAATATTAACTTATATATAAAAACATAATAAATATTTTTTACCTTTGGTAAGTTTCGCTGAAACGTAGTGAGTTGAATTAAAACATGTTGTAGTAAATATTTAGCATGTTCTATGCAGCTGGTTGTGTCTTCTTTTTACATCATGATGGGCACAAAGTCAGGTTTTTTTTCTCTTTGAGCAAACCGATTTAAGTTGCATTATGGGAAAATACAGCATGAAAATGCGGTTTGAGAATACGCCAGACTAATCTTCAGAACCCAGGTGTTTCGCCGTGCTGGTGTTTATACGTGTTTATTTCCTCTCGCTAGTGTGATCCCGGGCACACAGAAAGTCTGGTTGAGGACGTGGGGCTGCTCACACAACAGCTCAGACGGAGAGTACATGGCTGGACAACTGGCTGCAAGCGGCTACAAGATGACTGGTAATACACACACATGCACGCACACATGCACGCGAGGTCCTCCGTTTGCTGAGTACAGTGTAGTATAACCTTCAGGACCAGATAGAAAACATCAGTAAAGGTCCAAAATATCCAGCAACTATAAAATATCCCAGTTCTGTAGGTGTGTTTTATTTATTGAACTAAAAAATAAATGTAACAGTTTTAGAAGTAACCACTAGATGGCAGTGAAGCAACAAAAGTTATTTTCCCCCCCTTTGCATTTTTAGAATAAAGAGCTCCTAGTTAAATATTCGGATGGTTTTGGAACGTTTTATGAAACTGAAGTCCTTTGAAGATCTCTGGGTCTGGGTTGCTTGCTCCAGGTATATGGGCCAGGGTACTCGAATTCAGGTCACTAGATCACCTGGTCTGAGTCAGTAGGCCTACAATGGAAGAAGATTGGGAAGTAGATGATGGTTCGAGATGCTAGGTCTGGGTCACTAAGTCTGAGGGATTAGATCCAAGTTGTGAGGTCTGTGTGGTTAAGTTGGAGTCAGATGGGACTGGGTTGGTAGATCTGTGTAGGAGAAGCCGGGGTAGTAGACGTTTGGGTTCGAGTCGCCAGGTCCCAGTAGTAGGTGTCCAAGCTGGCAGGTCCAGGTTGTTAGGTCAGAGTCACTGGGTTGTTGAAGTAGAACATTGGACATTGACAGGTTGTTGAAAGTGAGATGAGGAGCGCGAGCACAGATCCAGTGGAGTTCCTCTAACTCCTGACACTCTGTAGATGAAGTGAGGTAGGTAGGTAACTCGTTCCACCACCTGCAGGTAGGTCTGAAGTCTGTTTGTGCGTCATCTCCCCCTGCTGGACGTAGTTCAAACTGCACTAACGTATGTACAGAAATATGATTTATTTTAAATCATGGTTCAGAGAAGGAGCATTTTGTAAGAAACTGTGAAATGCCCTCGGGCCGACCTTAATGCCTGGTGTTGGTGGTAAAGAGCAGGGGTGAGTTATTTTAACGTGACCTCCAGAAGACACCCTTTCCCCCCTTCTCGGCCTCAGCGGGAGTTAACCGACGGCTCCTTGCCTGCTCCGTTCTGCTGAAAGAGCCACAAGTCTCCTGTTGTGTTTGGACATCTGGTAGCCATCAGTCTCTAAACACCTCTTTACTGGAGTCCGCTCCAACGCGGTGGTGTGAAGTTTTATCGGCCGAGTTCTGGGTCCGTTCTCCAGACTCGGCGCTTTATCACGTTATCTTCAGTCGTTAACGTTACCCTCAGAACGCTTTTTATATATATCGATAGGTCAGGAGCGGTTGCTCGCTAAAACATGGGTCATAAACACGCAGCGACGGTTCGCATGTCGGGACGCAGACCGTGATGGTGCGCTCGGCTCGGCTCTCCTCCCGGTGATCGCTTACAGATGACGGTAATTAAGTCGAGATATTTTAAGGAGCTTAGAAAGACTCGCAGCTGCCTCGAATTATACACGACCCGCTCCAAGAAGCCTTGTGCGTCACTCAACGCCGTGTCGCTCGACCTCTCTGAAGAAGTTCATCGAAACCCAGGCTTAGCGGAGAAACCAGACGTGCCCACGTCTTCGTTTTCACAGCAGATCTTTAGCACTGCATTTATTTCTCAAATGCTTGACGTTGCTGCGTTTTTTAAAACTGATTTATTAAAACTATTGGAAAGTTACAATCACACGGAATCGTCTTTACTCGCCATCCGCGCACGTGAATCGAAGACTGCTTCGGTTGATGATGTCACACGACACGTCTGCGCCCGACTCTGCGGAAAAATCGCAAGCTCCTCCCCCACATTGCGGAGTTTTCAGCGATATTTGCGTTCATTTCAGCAAAATCGTGAAAGAATTTCTACATGTACTGTTTGTTCTCGTTAATAAACAACCGTCACGTGCTGTTGGAGTGAAATAATCACCGATATCACGACGTGAACCGCACGTCCCTCGAGTCGCACGCCGTAAACCGCTGTGAGCCGTATTTAATTACCATTCGCATGACTTTAATACGGACTGTTACAGAGCACTGACACTGGAGACTCCTTCCATACAGGTTACGTAAGGATAACGATGAGGTGTTCATATAAACCTGTGCAGCTACGCTCAGGGATTTTGCACCTGTATAAGGATGAATGTATTTTATTAATATTCAGTCACAATAAGGATTAATATTACATTATGTACTGTACAGTGTGTTTCCTTCTTTCACCCGTGTGTGTGTGTGTGTGTGTGTGTGTGTGAGAGAGAGATTAAGAGCTTTGACCTCTGTCTGTCTGTCTGTTTCTGTCTGTTTGTCTCTCTTGCTCTCCCTGTCTGTCTCCCTGTCTCTCTTGGTCTCTCCCTGTCTCTCTTGGTCTCTCCCTGTCTCTCTTTGTCTCTCCCTGTCTCTCTTTGTCTCTCCCTCTCTCTTTGTCTCTGTCTCTGTCTCTCTCTGTCTCTCTCTCTCTCTGTCTGTCTCTCTTTTTTTCTGTCTGTCTCTCTCTGTCTGTCTCTGTCTGTCTGTCTCTGTCTGTCTCTCTGTCTCTGTCTCTCTCTCTGTCTCTGTCTCTCTCTCTGTCTCTGTCTCTCTCTCTGTCTCTGTCTCTCTTTCTGTCTGTCTGTCTCTCTTTCTATCTGTCTGTCTCCCTGTCTGTCTGTCTCTCTTCCTGTCTGTCTGTCTGTCTGTCTTTCTGTCTGTCTGTCTCTGTCTCTCTCTTTCTCGCTCTTTGTCTGTCTCGCTCTTTGTCTGTCTCGCTCTTTGTCTGTCTCGCTCTTTGTCTGTCTCGCTCTTTGTCGCTCTTTGTCTGTCTCGCTCTTTGTCTGTCTCTGTCTGTCTCGCTCTTTGTCTGTCTCTGTCTGTCTCGCTGTCTGGTGTGTGTGTGTGTGAGAGACGTTGTTTGTTGCCCCACAGGATGTGTGTGGTGCGTAGGTTAATTGTGCTACCGCTGTTTGTTCTTTTCCTTTCAGTTGTGGGGGAATATCAGTAATTGTTGTTCAGGAAGCGTTGGGCTCGCAGGTTTACATGTGGTTTGGTCTGTAGAGCAAAGTGACAGAGCTCTCAGCTGAAGCTGAGCAAGCGCTTTTCTTCTTCTTCTTGGTGTGGCTTAGAGAAATAGAAAAACACCTTGTTACCATGCTGGAGGGGAGGCGGAGCCTGCGTTTAAAAAGCCTGAGCAAAGCAAAGTTCAACTTTTAAAGCTGGAGTTCATAACCGGGTTCATAGTTTCGTAATGAAATAAAGATTTTGTTTAAATGAGTTTGGCGGTGTCACTGAATTCTGGGCAAAAATGATCAAAATAAAATGGTGTGTCTCCTACATCTAACACGGTTTTACACGTCTCCTGTAATACACCGTAGATCTGTTTAATCTGAGTTCTACACAAGTATGTGTCCTTGACATTTTATCATAAAGTGTTGATGTTAAGTCGTACCGGACGGGAATATTTACATGCTTGTTGTTGTTGTTTTTAAAAGTGTTTTTACGAAACAAGAGACTACAGTAAGAAAACAGTTTGCGTCTTTAGGGCGGTACTAAATGGAGATCTTTAAACAAAATAACAATTTACACCGATCAGCCTGGTCAAAAGTTTTCACCCCCCCTGGATCGTAATGTATCGTGTTGCGTTCTTGAGCACCTTGTGTAATAGTCGTGTACGAGTCCCTCGCTCGACCTCAGTGTGGAAAGATGCATCTGAACATCATAGATGCTGGAAAAGTAAAGAATGTGCAGGGCCTGGAGGATTTTTCTGAAGAACAGTGGGTGGTGTAACTGCTCAGGACAAACGTGGAACTCGTGAAGAACTCTCACAACACAAACACATCATGTCGTGGATCATCCAGGTAACGACACACGGGATTAATAATCAAGGGTGTGTAAACTTTTCAACGGGGTCATTTTTATAAATTCAGCTATTATATTGTCTTGTGGACTATAATGTAAACATCTGTTATATGCAATGGTTTATTTAGGACTAAATAAACAACTTCATGGGGTTTTCATGGTATTTTGTTAATGTCGTCTCATCCAGCCGTACGTTTGAGTTTTGGGGAAAGCTGGATGTTCTCCATGATCTTGGACATTGCTAGTCTGTCTGTGGCTTTTTTTTCTTTCTTTCCCTTTAATAAAGAGAACAATCCACTGTCTTGCTGCTCTTGGTGTCTTGTGGGAGAAGCTGCTGTGCAGAAATGACTTATTACAGCTGTGATTTCTGCTCCAGATTCTCTGCCTCGGGCCTCACCAGCCTCTAACAGAGTCTCTAATTGTCTCATTAACTATGTATTACCCTAATCCCGCCTCATGACCGGAGGAGCGTGCGCGTATCAGACCTGTTATTATCCGACTATACCTGTTATTATACGGCGCATCGTGTGTGTGCGTGTTATATTTACACCGCAGTGACGTTGAGTTCTGATTGGTTAAAAGGTGTTCTGAGCAGCTATACGTCTTCTAACGCAGTATGTTTCCGTTTCTATAGTAACATATCTTTGCTTGAAAAAACCCAGTCATCGTGAGTGTTTTACTCCTCTTGTACCACAACAATTGGACACGGTTCGATGATGGAGAGGGTGGAAACCGCGACTCTCTGCTTCATCCCCGGTGTTATTATACATCAAAACGTGACACGCACAGCATGACGCGCTCGGTATACAATACACGCCTTAAAAGCAGATTCTCTTCAGAATTGCTCAAGGATTCGACGTGACGTGTCGGACTGTGTGTTATTTTATGGTCATCAGCGCTGTAGCGTGTCATTCGGGATTGGAGAAAGGTCACTGGGTGTGCTTTACATGTCAGAATGAAGTAGTAATAATGTGGTGTTCGGGAGACGGTCAGTAGGTGGCAGTGTTGATCCGTCAGTCGGGGGTGTTCACTCCACCAACATGCTTCTGAAATGCATGATGTCAGATTAAATTAAAGCAGAAAAGAGGGAATAAGGGTGGAAAAAAACAACAACCCAATAACACCACATGTTGCCTTCTGGTAGAATGTTAACTTCTATCGTACATCTAACTTTACATGTAGATTAATTTGTACCGCTTGATTAACTTAATAATAAACAAACAAAGCCCGCAAACCTTCAGACGAGCTCACAAAGGAATTCGGGTTGGAAGCGGACCCATGCTTGTTTATCCCTGTTAATTATTTCCTTTGAAAACGGTAACCATTTGGTGTAATTTCTACATGTAAAACCATTTAAACCGCTGTATCTGGACGCCATTACATCATCCGGTGTAATAATTAGGTCAGTTGTAACCGAGCCCCGGTGTGCAGTTCATTCAGTTGTACAGTAGAGTACACGTTTAACCTCCTCCCTTAGATGGCGCTGTTGCTCAGCGCAGCGGTTTCTCAAAGCCGTGCCAGGCGTTAACGTCGTCTGGAAAGGCACGTCTGTTTCCCGCCCTCCCTCCCGCCCTCTCAGACACGGAGAGACGCATATATTGCAATGATTTACATAAAACGGATCGTATTGCCTGTAAACATTAACTGCCAACGGTTGCGACTTCCTCGTTCCAGAGCGACGGTTTAGGGAAGCGCGTCCTTGTGTATCAGGAAATGTAAACGTGTGTCCAGGTTGTTGATCGGTGATGATGATGATAACATCAGAATGATTCCGTTAGATTCGCAGCCTTTTGAGCGTGATCTGCTTGTGCAGTTTTCCTCGTGTTCGTTGTGTAGTATTTTATCCACATGTGGATGTTAAAGTATTCACTGAACGCGTGCGTACACCTTGCTCATTCATGAAAATGCCGGCTCTCGGAGGGTTGCGATTGGCCGAGCGTCATCTACGCTGCTGTACTCGTCTCTCCGAGGCGACCAATGAGGAAAGCCCCGGTCTGGAAGCACAGCGTTGTGCTCGCCGAATCGCCCGACTCAGCTCTCGCTCTTCAGGAGCAGCTCAAAGCAAGCCGGTGAGACTTTTTCCCCCTCGCTTCAACCCAGACCATGACGAGAGAGCGAGAGAGCAAGAGAGAGAAGTGAGAGTGGCTCGGAAAAGCAGGAGACCTGGAACATTACAGACTGTAACGTCGTGGACGAGAACATGGACGACGTTCTGTTTGGAGCGTAGCGTGGAAGGCAGGGCTGTCTTCTCGCACCCTGTATGTCCATCACTGGGTTAGATGACCTGTCGGGACTGTTTAAATTCGCCTGTGCACGTACGCTTCCCTTTGTGGGGAGTTAAACGCCTCGTTAAGAGCCAAACCTCCGAAAGCCAGCCGTTATTATTTTAACTTGAATACACAACGGACGGTTGTGTCACAGAATTAATTATTTAATTGTCAAATATATTCATAATTCATTACGGAACGCGTCGCCGTTTCTGTACGCACACCTTCCTTTTGAAAAGGGACGGAGTTAGGGGTGGGGACTGATATCTGACAGGTGCTAGACAAGGCGAACTATGCATTTATTTATTTATGTGTTTATTTATTTATTTATGTATTTATTTATGTATTATAAACCCTTCTTGTGTCTCGGGCTTGGTTTTGTATCCTGACTCACGTCCAGACCAAAAGGTTTGTCTAAAGCAGCACAAGCACTCCACTGCATGTTCATCATGTCATTGTTCTGATCTGCAGTACCACCCCTTCTCTCATTTGATTGGTCCTGGAGAAGGTATTTAAGTTTGGTTTATCGAACCCCACAGTAGGGGTCTGTGAGTTTTTGCCCTCTATTTCGATGGTTTTCACGTCTGATGTCACGCTTGTTGCGTTCCTGGTGAGCATGTGAACTCGTCCTTGTCAGACACCACACGTTCTATAAAGTCCTTTTGAGTGGTCCATCTTGACCTGCTGTTAAAGTACCAAGAGAAGACCTCTTCTGAAGACTCGGGTTGACTGGCTATTAAGCTTTAAACGAGCGAGTCTTTTAATTGAAGCTCGTCACGGTGACCTCTCGGGAACGTCTCGGCTGAGGTGGACACTTATCTGTTTCTCGTGCCCTTGCTCGAGGGCCACGGTGACCGGACGGTCTTTGGCGGTGATAAGATTGGCAGGGTAATTCAGAGAGACTTGATGAATACTGACTGCCGAGGGTTGTGTCGCTCGGCTAGGTCTCGACACACACACACACTCCCCCGTTACGTGTTTTGTGAATTTTCATCAGTTCCTCGGTCATGACCGATACACAACAGCACCTCCATTCCATCACTCGGAAACATCTTCGAACTCCAATCTCTGCCTTCCAGCCCCGTGTGTGTAATGTTCCTGCGACCCACCGAGGTCATCTTCTGATGAGTCCAGCCAGCAGTACCACCCCATACTCCTCCTCCTCCTCCTCCGCCTTCCACTTTCAACCCAGACCCCATAAAACCAAACCAATCTCCATTCACATTTCCACCAGGGGAGCCATCATCTTCTGTCACAAACGTGCACTGATGTTAGGAAGAGAGGACATGGAATTGACTGAAAGCGATGGATCAGCTTGGTTTCTGGTTACAATCAGGAACAGGCAGCAATCTCCACTCCTCCTCCTCCTTCACCCCTCGCACACAGTCATTTTCCCAGGAGCTGACTGTGGCAGAATGATGTGCTGGCCTTTCACCTAGGCTTAATAACTCCTGAATTCCTGCTTTGGAGAATGCGCTGCTGGAGGTTGGCGCACAGTATCTCACAGAAATTAGTACACCCCTGATGTGTGTAAATATGTGATATGTTTTCATGTACAACACTGAAGAAATGACACTGTGCTACAATGTAAAGTAGTGAGTGTACAGCTTGTGTAACAGTGTCAATTTACTGTCCCCTCAAAATAACTCCACACACACACATTAATGTCTAAAACGCTGGCAACAAAAGTGAGTACACCCTTAAGTGAAAATGTACATATTGGGCCCAAAGTGTCAATATTTTGTGAGGACGCCATTATTTTCCAGCACGTCCTTAACCCTCTTGGACATGGAGTTCACCAGAGCTTCACAGGTTCCACTGGAGTCCTCTTCCACTCCTCCATGACGACATCACGGAGCTGGTGGATGTTGGAGAGCTTGTGCTCCTCCACCTTCCGTTTGAGGATGCCCCACAGATGCTCAATAGGGTTTAGGTCTGGAGACATGCTTGGCCAGTCCATCACCTTCACCCTCAGCTTCTTTAGCAAGGCAGTGGTGGTCCACCCTGGAATGAGAAGAAGGTGTGATGGACATTGTTTTTCCCATATCGTACACCTTCTGCAGTTATCGAGCGCTCTTTCAAAATTCTACCAAGGGTATTCCTTGGATGTAAAATATGTCCTACAAGCACAAAGATCTTGGTTTCTTCCTGGTTCCAAGACTCGATCAGATTTTATTCTTTCACAAGTCTAACATCCGTCCATCCATCCGTTTTCCATACCACTTATGCTACACAGGGTCATGGAGGAGGTTTTATGCTTAGAGGAAAGCAGCATCCTCCATATTTCCATTCATCTTGATTAGTTAGTCTTCAGCATCACTTCCTGGTCATCAGTGTTTCCATAAACGTAAAGCCTTTTTTGCAACAAATCAAACGTGAGCTTAACGTCATGCTGGAAATAAAGGACGCGCTTGTTTTTGTTCTCTCATCCACACACACACTCTCTCTCTCTCTCTCTCTCTCTCTCTCACACTCACACACAAATAAATAACCCACTCTGTGTTTTCGCCTATCAATTTTAATGACCGCTTTACCCTGACCACCTGCCGGAGCCGAGTACGGCGAAGGGGGTGACCCGAGAGGACAGGACTCGAAACGTATTAATTCTGCATGTCTGGATCCCCGGTGTGCTCCGGCCTCGCATCTGCGAGCCACACTGTATAAATACAAATGAAAGGGTCAGAAGGGACCGAAGTGCTTTTGAAAGCTCGGTGGGGGGGAAGCTGCAGCAATTTGCATGCGGCGTGGACTTTATGGTGTAGCAAAGCAGAAAGGTCTGACTCAAAGCAAATGAGAAGCTGCTGACCTTTCTGTGTTGTGGAAATGGTGTATAATTGCGTGGACACGTCTTGCATCGGCAAGTTGTTGGGGGTATTTTCGATTAATCTGTCTACTCGGGACCGGCGTACGGATCTCATGCAGCATGAAGTTAATGAAGTTAATATTGTATTTTGAAGTTGAAGGAATCTATAGTCCTGTATTGATTAGGCATTAGTGGCTTGGCTGATTTTCGATTGCTGAAAGCTGGAGTGTCCTTGAGTAGAAGATGTTTCGAATAGCCCCAGCTCAGGGCATTAATATCCCGTGCAGTTAGGTACTTACTGCAAAACACACTAGGCCAAATGCCGCTGTGAGACCAGAGGATTTCTAGACTTTCTGTCACCATACATCTGTTTGCGTGTGCGCTAAAACCTTCAGCGTAGTCTCAGCTGCAGAGCGATAGACCGAGAGTACCCTTAACAACTAGCCGGATTATCCATCACTATCAGGGCTGTCCTGATGGCTCCTGACATTGCTTGGTCATGCACCGTCGCTCTAGAAGTGACTTGGCGACGGTGTGCATCAGTAATGAAGCGCGGGGAAAGGCAGTCCCGTTCCAGCTGTCCTCGACGCATCCGTGTCCGAGAATCGCTCGGTTATTCAAGCTGCAGTAACCGTGGTAAGATTCGTAAGCTCTCCAGCAGCGTGTACTCTCGCTCGTTCGCGTACCCTGGCGTCCATCCTAGTTTCCACCATCTTGGATTCATGAGCCGGGTATATTAGGAATATAATCCGCTCGTCGTCTCAACCCTGTGCGTGTTAGATGACATTTCAGCGTTTTCTCTGCTCAGACACGCCCACTTTAACTTGGGACGGGCTGTAAATCAGCTGATTGGTGTGTTGGAGCAGTGAAAACACTCAAACGTGCAGGACAGGGGTTACTCCAGGACAAAGGTGAGGAACCTGTGATCTCAAAGCACTGGGCTGTTCTTGGATCATTTCCATTTTCCATCGGAAACCTGAAAAGTTATTATTTATTACGGTTCTGTAAGACACGGTCTGCTCGTGCTCCCTGCCAAACTGTTTCTCTTGAGTCTTTTTTTTTTTTTTTAGGTTGTCGTGGATATACACGTTGAGATTTCCTTTAACTGGAAACTTGGCTCTGAGGTTTTTCCATGTAGATCATTAAGTATTTTTTTGGATGCTACGTATAGGTATGTTTGGCTAATTGTCAATGTGGGAGTCCAGCCAGACGTCTGCATTTCTACCCTACCTGCTCTGGAACCTTTCAGCGTCCATCCTGATCGATAGCTCTGAGGCTCAGGTTTCCCAGTGGATGACCTCATTGTCCCGAACGAGCAGATAATCCAGAATCGCCACGTTAATTGAGCAGGCTTTACTCCGTCCTGATGCCGCTGAAATATCATGTTGTAAAATGATTCTTTTAATCGGGAGTCGAGAGGAACAGCCTGATGCAGAATTTGGTCCAGATTTTATCGGGATCTCGTCAGCGTGACGGATGATGATCTTAATAAAGAACTGAAATGGCAAAATGTGCTTGGAGAGGTTAATCTAATGGGCCTCGTAAAAGAACCGAGCCTTCCACCCCGAACGATCAGAGAGCTTACTCCTCTCTGGAACATGAACTATTCCGTCTCTTGAAAATACGGCCTATTGTCATGGAGCTAATCCACCTAGCATGCGTTTTTGATTTAGAGGTTTAATTTGAAGTGAATTATTGATGTTTATTTAAGATGGATGAATTATGTGTGTGTGTGTGTGTGTGTGTGTGTGTGTGTGTGTGTAGTGGATCAGACTTTATAACATCCCTCACTCTGTCAGCGAGGGAGTCTCCGGCTCTCGACGTGTGAAACTACAGCGATGAGTTTTCCATGTTCTGGGCAGATTTCGCTGCTCCATGATGGATTTCCCGGCCGCATTTCCGGACGCTGACCCTCCCCCCCACCCTTCCCACCCGGTGGCGTACTCGTTCAGTCGTGAGCGCTGGCTGTATCTGCCCTGCCGGGGTTCCTCCTGAACAACTAGTGAAGGAGATTTCTTCTCTCCGAGCGCTGAGGTATGATGTCACTTTTGGCCATCTGCTAGTCTCTGGGGCTTGAGATTGAAGGGTAAGCGCGAGTAAACATGGAAGCGGGTGAGCCCGGACTGTCTGGCAGCTCTCGGCTGTAACGGTTGAGTGCATGGTGACTTCCTCGAAAGCGAGGAAGAGTGAGACTACCTGCTGAGAGCGAAGACACATTACCCATCAGTCCACTGGTGCATGCAAGACTGGCTGCGCCGCTATTACCGAGCTGCGAGAGTACGGAAGGACGATGGGAAACTGTGGAAACACAGACGGGCTGAAGAATCGTTCTAAAACAAACCCCTGTCTCGGGTCTTTATAGTCAAGTTATCTCTGATGACTCGAGGGAAGTCGACGGGACACTGTGGTACCAGAGAGTGGATGGATAATCACATGACTGGAGAATCTGCCATCATTCTTCCCTGAACACTTCTGAGAACACTCTTTCAGG